>JALIRR010003237.1:0-2500 GCA_023091755.1 Montipora sp. Colony 1 RG-2022 | reverse complement strand
ACCTCAGAGGGTTGGATCCAGGGAAAAGTGACATCAAAGGCTCAGTAGCTTAAAATTTCAGTGTTTGAATGCAGCTTATTATAAATATTATATACCAAACGCGAGTTTAAAAGTCTAAAAGCCCAAAACTCCTGTGCTGCATATTAACTCTGCAGCATAAATGTGCGTTGCACTCTGAAACTAATGAGCCTTTGACATCATTTTCTCCTTGATCAAGCTTTCTCAAGAACTTCAAGTTATTAATGGCAGACCAACCCTTTGACTCCCAAGCCAGTGTGAACCGGCCATAGTTATTTTACTCTGTCTAATGCTAGAATATTTTACTCTGTCTAACGCCAGATGATTTTACTCATCAATGGGGAACCCCTAGGAGTCAATGGGTTAAATAGGAAAATTCCAGTTGAAATAAACTGGTGTCTTTTTTAAATCAAGTCTTAAAACTTTGTTTGCTTAGTGTTTAGTTAACATAGTTTTGGAAAGAAAAATAAGAACTGATTTTTTTGGTCACAGGGGCACTTTAAGGCTTAGTGAAAATCATGTCAAATAAAACACCAAAGGTATTTTCAATAGATGTCATTCTAAATACACATTGCTTATTAAAGTAAGAAGGAGGAAACTACTCATTTCAGTGCCATTGATCTGGTTAAGCAATCTACAAAGAATTTTCCTCAAGCTAAAAAATACCAATTAGTACAAAAACTAAACTTACAAGAAGCTCTCTCAAATGTGTCACCCTGGACTCCATCAGCTGAGAGCTAAGGTTTGATAATACTAAACAGGTTCTCTATATGGGTTTTCAACAGTCATAGTTTTCAGTGGTGAGTATGTAGTGTTTTTTGTTCAAGCTGCATCGAACATCAGTAATTTTTTTAAAAGCAACTTGAAGGCAGTGTGTTTTAAGCATGGCATTTATGTAATGTAGCATGTTATTGCCTAGACCCTACTGTAAGAGATTCAGGACCAGACATCTATAAGGGATCTGGGCCCGGTTGTTCGAAGGCCGATTAACTTAATCCAGGATTAGCGTAAACTTTTGTTACAAGTTTTAACTTTTTGGTGAAAGTTTCTTTTACTTCTTTTTGTTTTTCAAGATTGATTTCTTCTAATGTAAAGTTTTGCCGAATATCAGCGTTGAACAGCACTTGGGAGTAGAGAAATAAACTCCTTGGTTAATTTTTAATCTGGGATTGGCGTTAATCGGCTTTTGAACAACCGGGCCCTGAGTATCACAACATAGTCTGCTGAGGGGATGATGAAATAGATCATGCAAACAGGCTATTTTACTTTATGAATAGTATACATGAAAAAAGTACTTAATTCTGATCAGTACAGTTCAAGTGTAACATGGCGCAAAAAAGTGTAATACAATGTACACCAGTGCATAAAGTGTAATACCAGTACTAGAGCGAATTACACATCAAAATTCTGGATTATGATTGGCTAATAAACGTTAGGATTTGGTCAGAACCAATCAAATCTTTTGTTTTCAAATCAAGCTCAAGCCCTGGATGGCACATTAATGGTGCAAGTTTTCCCTGATTGCTTGATATGTGTGCGTTTCTTCTACTTAACCATCTCAATTTTTTTCATGTATATCATTAATAAGATTTTTCTCGTACAATTTGGATTAAATTAATAAGCACTTATACATTTTTTTGAAGACTACAAATTGCACTCACCCTACGGGCTGGTGCAATTTTGGTTGTCTTTGAAAAAATGTACTCATGCTTGCATGTATTTATTTCATATTGCACTTGAAATCATGTGATAACCTATACTAATTTGTTACAGTAACTGAACTGGCAAACATGTTAAACAAGACTAGGCATTGCAATTGGAAAAGAAAAGGAAAGAGTCATTTTCTGCGGCGTTGTCATGCTTAAGGGGCTTGAATTTGTATGAAGACGCACATGCACCAGAAAAGGGCTGTGCCACGAAATGTAGCCAAATTCAGCGACTGGGAACTGGAAACCAAAAGGTTGAGTCACCTGTTTTGCAACTTCAATGGTAATCCTGACTTGGAGCTCTACTGGTTGCTTTAAACACTTGGTTTGTTTATTGTTACTGTCATTGCTTTTATGTTAGGTGTATCTAGAGACTTTGGTGTCAGAGGATTTCCTACAATAAAATTGTAAGTATGACTTGTACAGTATTTATGCTTTAATTCTTATCTTAAAGGATGGTAAAGGATAATTACTTTCCTTTAAAGTTACCTCTTTTGCTGTAGGAGTGTTGCTTCAAGATTTTATTTTTCATAGTTATGCTCAATGCTACTTAATTTCACCTTACAGTGTTAAAGGAAAACGGGTCATTACATATGAAGGAGATAGGACAGTACAAGACATCATCCAGTTTGCAGAAAAAGCTAACAGGTATTGCAAGCAGAGCAGTGTTTCTACTTGCTTGTTTCCAATAAATTGATGAAATTCCACATGATTTACCATTATGAACTTTCAATAGAAATAAGTGTTAGGTTAACCCATTCACACCTCAAATGCCT
>JALIRR010003236.1:22500-45954 GCA_023091755.1 Montipora sp. Colony 1 RG-2022 | reverse complement strand
AATCTGAGCAATAATTTTGATTTACCAGAGACCCACTACCCTATGGTAGAATCAACCTTCGTCTACGAAGTTGAAAGGGTTTTTCTGGAGATGTTTCTTGTGACATCATCCATTGTTATTAATATGCCAACCAGAACCTAATTGGCTGTTGAAACAATGACTTCTTTTTTCCGTGGTTGGCAAATTTGGATATTAAGAGTATTGTGACGTTTATGTCTATAAACAAGAAATATCGCTATTGTTTTTTATTAATGCTTTCATCCACAAGTTGATACGTCATTAAAACAAATAATATTGGTCACATAGGCTAAAAAGTATGTTTGTATTGAAACTAATAGAGGTCGTGGCCCTGAAGACCTGGGAGGACTTGGAGAAGAAAAACCAGGGGAAATACAGCGTGAAGATGATGAGTTCGACTTGTATCGAAAGAGGATGATGTTAGCTTACAGATTCAGACCCAATCCATTGGTAAGGCAAATGCCTCAACAATGATGATGTGTTATATTTTTCCTCCCGGGTTCATGCTGGATTTTGTATATAAAATTCCAGGAGTATTCAAAGAGTTTCCAAGAACCAGAAATTGAGTTTTCAAGGAGTGTTCGTCAGAAGATTTCTGCCATACATCATGTTTTGGTGTTTTCTTTGCTTAAGGTGATTCCTCAGAAATTAAAGTTCCCGATGAATTTTTTTAAAACTTTCCCTGAATGTTCTCTACCAAGCACTGTTTCGAAAAAAACAATAAAAATGATAGGTCACCATTCTCGCTTAAGAGATATGATGGGCCAATCTTACCCAAATTATGCTTGTACTCGTGCTATTTAGGCGCATTATTCATCGGTCCACGTTACATTTTGCGGTAGCTCGATAGGTAGTTTATAAAAGTAATACTCGGAAAAAAACTTAACAGGTAGAAAATGTCGAGCATATAGAACAATATTATATAAAATTTGTGGAAACATAACACTATTTGAAACGACGTGGACGTAAAGCGTTCGTAGAGTCGTTATTTTTGCGGTCATAATTTGCATCACAGAGTAACGGGTTCCAACATGCTTTCGCCTAGATCTTTTTTTGCTTCCGATAAATTTTTTTAGTTTTCTTTTAAATTAAGGAGCACAATATGCACACTATTATTATGCAATAAAAAATACAGGTCACCATGCTCGTTTAAAAGAAAATGAGCATTTATTTCGCTATCGAGCTTAGCTTGAGGGAAATTTCTTTCGCTGTGTACGTGCACGCGCTAATGACGCAAAAATCGTGCGCAGTAGGGATGCGCAATGCAATACTGAGGAATCACCTTAAGTTGATATTCTTTCCCATGTCCTGTGAGTTAACTCAAGTGCACACATAGGCATTTTAATTTTTGTAATGTCTCTTTAACTTAGCATGATGCAATCGCAAAAATTCAAGGAATTTTCAAGCAGTTTCCCACCAATTCCTTTCTTTTAAGGGCTTTTCATGCACGAACCCTGTACTCATTTTTCTATCATGGCTTAAAAACCATACCATGCCATAATGATGCAGCTGCATATAAACTGGGTTAGGGCTACTTGTGTTTGGAACGATATGCAGGTCAGGATTTACTGTGCAGTGCATTTCATTGCTATCCTGACACCACAATGCAACTTTCAAACAAAGGTTTTGCTTTTTACTGTTACAGTAGCTGCTACTCATGTTTGCAGTGGCATTTATTGAGCCATTAAAACTGAAAACCAACTCAGCCAATTTCAGTGCTGGATGTGACATTTTATCATTAATCGTTACCATTCAGTGGTTAATCATATGGCATAGTAATATTGCTAAAACTGTCCAGTCAGTCAGATCTTCATAGATACACTTTAAGGGTTTGTGTTCCATCTTTTATTCTTTCAGAATAACCCAAGAAGACCTTACTATTAGACAGAAAGGGGCTGCATCAACTGAGGAATATAAACAATTTTGTTATTTAACTTTGTTGGGTTCACAATTCACTAAAAATCCATTTATTGTAGATTCTGTTGGTTTACTAGAACAGTTTTCTAATATTTATAACTGATAACTGTTTCTCAATCTTGATCTCTTTATTATAAGTGATTCCACTTCCCTGCAGCCTCACTTATCAGCCTCTCTGATCACTCTGTGGGGAATAAAGGCTTCGTCTTTGCACATCTAGCCTCACACTAAATGAGAGGTTAGACATGTAAAAGTTATATGGACATGGAGTGATATGGGTCTATAGAGTGCAATTTTGAGAAATAAATAGGGCTGCCATTGTGTTGTTGACTCTTGAAGCTGGTTTGTTTTATAGGATGTTTGTCATTTGAGAATGAACAAAATCAATCGCAAGGTTTCATTCCTGGAAAGACAGTCAAAGATCTTGGAAAGGGTTTGATCTCTGCTTCTATCACAAGAGCTGTAGTGTGAGGAAATATAGGCCAGCACCAGAACCTGTATGGTGTAATCATGCAATTAAGTCTCTAGCACCGAGTGTAGAATAAGTACTGGTAGGCCAAAAAATATTTAAAGATTACAGAGAAAAACAAGTCTGAGCCCTTTGTAGAACAGTTCCAGGTTTAGCCACAGCTAACTGCAATATTAAACACAGTTTCTTAAAATAAACTACCTGGTTGTGATTATTGTCCTGGCTTCTGTTCTTTTAGGCATAGCTTAATTTTCATTATAATTAGTAAACCGGAGTCCCTTGAACTCACCAGATGTTTACAAACAAAATAATTTGGCAGTTATACACAAAAATGTTCCATCTAGGGGGAAAAGTATTGAAACCTTCCAAACTTCTTATTGTATCATGACCTACATCATAGAAGAAATGAATGCAAACAATAGATAGTGTTATGTACTAATGCTATAATTTATCAATTCTGAGAAATCGCACGACCCGATCCACATAGTCACTGACTGAAAGGTAAATTCTGTCCATCCAATTCATCTTTACATTTGCTAGAGATTTGTCGACTCCCCAGCCTGCAAATTTCTCTACCTCCTTCAGCATCAAGTCTCGTCTCTCAGGTTTTGTCTTTGGGATTGACGGGGGTACATTCATGGCAAGCATTATCTCCTCATGGAAATACAGTAGTGATGGAAAGTATGTCTGTTTGGTTACTGAAGCAGCAGGTGTATCAAATGATCCAACTAAAATCAAAGAAAAATGTGGTTGAAGAGTACATTGAGCAACTGATAATGATTGGTATTAAACTGGTAAATGGTTGCAAGAAAAATGTGAGCTAAAATCAATAAACAAAATATATGTCAATTTAGTGACATACCCTGACTTTTTTTTTAGTACAAAGTTGTACTTGATAGTTGCCTGTGTAGCAAGCGAACATGAAATTTTTATGTTTCGGTTCGAGTCAATCATCTTGCATGTTTCCCTACAGATATGCTAAACAGGCTAAGTTGATAGGTTTTTTTTGTAATTCCCTTATTTAAGGCTCGAGAACATGATGAGCTGGAGGAATTTTAATGTACTAGATTATCAAAATTACCGGTAAATAATTAAACATAATCATGGCAATAGTTGGGGCCTTGCAGACACCCTTAAAGGAATAATTGCCATGTGATAGTTCTGTCAAAATTGGATCAATAGTGTTTTTAACCTCCTTCAGCTCTACTGAATGGCATCTCAGAACTGAACAAGAAAAGAAACAAGCTGCTTGGTGATGGGCAAAAAACAACTGAATTTAAATCAGACTGCTCAGCAGGGTTTTTTAACCTACGACCTCCGTAACACTGGTCGGATACTCTACCCATTGATCTACCAAAACTCCTGGGGATCTAGGTCGTTTATCTAGGTTCTGAATGGACAATGTGTCCCGCTAGTCTGCGGGCTCTACAAAGTAATCCCTACTCAGTCACCCCTAAAGAAGCCCCACTTGATGAAAAAAAATCGACAGACAGTCTCACTAGATCAGGCCCAGTTGTTCGAAGGGTGGATAGCGCTATCCACTGGATAAATCAATTGGTTTTGCTAGTGTTTATCCGCTGGATAGTGATTTATCCAGTGGATAGCGTTATCCACCTTATATACAACTGAGGCCAGGAGGATTAATGATATTAGGGGGATAGCGGGAGGCAGCGTGATCCATTTGGGTTTGCATGTGGCTGTCTCGGGTTCAAATCCTGTTCTAGCCTCTGATCATATCATATCATATACCTTTCTTTACCCTTGGATTTTTAGAGTAGCTTGGTGTAGCTAATACACCTTATTCCAAAATGGCCGCCATTTAGATATTCTTTTGTTTTCATTCAAATTAGACGTTGATGCCTCGTTCAAAGCAAAATATTCTTTTGAATTTTCAGCTCAAGAACGAGGCATCAAGAGCTAATTTGAATAAAAACAAAAGAATATTTAAATGACAGCCATTTTGGAATAAGAATTTACCCTCCCACCCACGGAAGACAGACCACAACACCGGGAACTACATGCCCTACTCTTTGCGACAAGTGTGCAGGTCCTTTTACGTCCCACAGGATTATTGAAGGGTTGAACATTGAAGGGTTGTGAGACTGGGCCAACGGTTTATTGTCCTTATCCGAGAAGACTAGAGAGTCTAACCATTTGCAGATGTAATTACAAAGGCAGTACTTTGTGATATGGGATTTGCTTTCGGTTGTCATGGATTCAACTCGACCACGCTTTGTAAATAGCCAACTGGTTGCCTCCTGCCAGTTGAGGTTCTTAATCATGTTTCTGTTAAGTTTGAATTGTTTCTTTCAGATTGTTACAAGTGGGGTGCCTGTGAACTTGCTTGATAGCTACATAAGTGCACTTCCACTATTAACAAAACACTTACATTTTACATTTACAATCTAGTTACCGGTAGTCACGTGCAATGAATGGCTGACTGAGGGGTGCATAAAGGACCTTTGTAGAGTTCTAGGCCATTTCCAGGTCACATGAAGAAATTTAGGCAAAAAGTTCTACATTGTCAAACTAAGAAGTTGAATGATTGTGACCATTGAGGGGCATCTAAAACTGAAAAAATACGAAGAAACTGTGCAGTGCAATAATGCATATGAATGGTAAAGGAAAGTTTAAATTGGCGCCTGAAATTTGGAGTTGCCTTTCCAAAGGATTCCAGATTGTCCGTTGCACACTTGTCCGAACAGAAACCTTGTACTTCATTTTTAGTAGGCGGCTGGTTTGAAACAAGTAAGTGATTGCATCAACAAGAGGCCTAACATCAGCACTAGTGCAAACCTTCGTAGAAATAAAAATGCTACTAGAAACCAAACTTAGGCCAATACGATTAGACCTATAGTCAATCGAGCAGAAAATTACTGACTTGAAAACCTCAGTCAGGGGCAGATCTAGGGGCAGGCATTTTTGCCCTTCTTTTCAAATTATGGTCTAAAATCTTGAAAACAGAAAAAGTCCTCAACTCTCTTTGTCCAGGATTGAAGGTGACATATAGTACATTTTAGACAAAGTATAAAAAGAAAAAACAAAGTTAGCTCTTAAACACGAACACACACTCACTATAAAAGGCATGGTGCCTTAGGCACATGCAGAAGCTCACAACATTGAAGCATTTAACTTGGGTTCATCAGAGCTGGGGTTTTTTTACAGTTCAAAAATTCCCTTATTTGGATGTAATGTAGTTCGTGCATTTTCCCACGCGTGCAGTTTTGATCTTATTTTTGTCCATATTTGGGCATAAAATAAGGTCATGTGCTTCTGACACATGCGTATGATTCAAATGTCAATCAACCATGGTCCCATACAGAGCTCAGTCTGTGGCAATTTGTGCAATAAAAAGCCACTGATGGCAATGTGTCTGAAATATGTTATGAGAGGTTATCTTTTGTTCTTCTATATTAATTCCCCGTCCCTAATTCTCGCACTGGAAATCTTTTAGGGGTTCCGTCACTTTGCGGCTCTTTGTTGATCGCCATCTTGGTTAATCAGTCATGTTTGAATGAATTTGAGCAACAGCAGAGAGTTATGGTGTGTCTTTGTGTTTAAGATGACTCAGTTTGACAATGTATTAAAAGGAGACAAAGTGCCTGAGTTTTGTTTTAAAATTTTGGAACCAACAGAAACATTGAAACAGGGATACTTTCTTGTATGTTCCCTGTCATAATAATGATATGCTTAAATAACCATAAAAAGGTGGAGGGCTAGTGACCCCAAGGACCTTTCCCCCCCCCCCCCCCAATCCCAACAGAGCCACCCTATGCACCCGCTGGAGTGACCCATGCTTTATAATCATAACCAGGAAGAGCTACATTGTAGGCCCAAAGACAAACCTTTGAGTGCTGTGCGACTTTTCCAGTCTCTGCGTTCCCAGGGTGGCTTGGCAATTATGCGACCTGTGCGTTCTGATACTCTAACCTTATCTCCTCTCTCAGTGTATCGGTAAGACACTCCTGTGGGTTTGCTTGAAGAGTAGAAAAATCAAAGTGTTTTTAAACTACAAGTAGTAGTAGATAAAATATGAGCAAGAGATCTGTACGTCAAGTGTTTACACCAGCAAACCATAATTTGCGAATGCCCATACAGATCGAACGCGAATATTTGGTTGCACTTTTGATATAAAACAGTTTAAGTTGAATACAGTAGAGATCTGTATGATGACAGTAACAAAAGTTCTTTAACAATGATTACCATAAAGTCCATGACTGTATAAGCCGCATTTATTTATTTCTTTGATTGTGAGCAGGTGGTATCCTGAGAATCCTGCAATCTGATTGGTTCCAGGAGCGGGCAGTATTTTCCTATCTCCTGACCACGGTCATGGTAACCAACTACGCTAAGCGCAGAATAAAGTTGCGAATTGAAAGAGCGAAGTTTCAATTTGTCTTAATTGTTTTTTGAAATAGAGCAGTGTTATTGTTAAACTTTCTCAAAAAAAACAATGGATTGACCAATTCATTTTATTGTACATATTTTGTTGACACGTTGATGAGACATTGTGTAAAATAAAAACATGACTTTTCCAGTTTTTCTTAATAGTTTCTCCTACCTTCTAAAAAGAGAATTTAGAAATAAATAAAAATGTGATTCACCGGCCTTGGTCGGTGAATAACATATATGTATAAGACAAAACAAAAGACAAAACACTGGTTGTTGCAAGCTTTCATATGAATGAAGTCTGCAGATAGTGAAAATTCACTTGCCATGCCTTTACCTTTTGAGCTTACTATAAAAAACTTAAGATGTCCTTCCAATGCAATTTTTTCACGAAAACCACTTTGAAACGTTCCATGAATTTGAAATTCGAATATGCACAAGAGGTTAGCCAAGCTTTGATAACCCAATCAGTGAGTGGATAAATTTGCAGTGTAGGTGATAAAAAGACAAAACAGTCGGCCATTTGCCTTGTGAGTACTTGCTAATTTCTTGGTATTTATCACACATGGTGGAAACATATGCGCCAAAGTGACTGGCCGCAAGTGTCGTGATAGCAAACTCCTTTGTGGAGGAATGGAGATTCCCTGTAGGTTGGTGTTGAGCACTCACTGAAAAACTGTCCCATTAAATACGAGGGTAAAGCTCACAGTGTACATGTGCCCAGCGGTTTTCCTGTTTGTTTTGTTTTTCATATTTTGCCTCCACTACTCAACCGGACACTCAAGCTAGGTGATATATGGGCGCGTTGGCCAGCCAAGCCACCATGCAGTTTATTAAGCATTGGAATAATGTTACAAAAATATTAATACATCAATTCTAAAATAAAGAGGAAAGCAATGCACCAGAGCCAGACACGAAAACCCCCAAAAAAACCAGCAGGCAGTGGTGCGACCCTCAGAGTTCTAGGGTATTCTACTTGAAAGACACTACTTACAATGTAAATGAACGCTATCAGATACCACCTAACGAAGGCATTAAACACTAATTCAGCTCCATAGGACAAAAAATGAAAGAGGACTTGTGCACGCAGCAAAGGCTAACCGTAGAATGCCTCACTCGCTGAACAATCGCCAAATACAAACCACGATCACGTGGCATTCCAAGCGCCTGCCACTCACAACCAGGTATCTGATACATGATGGCAAAATATCCATTTATGTTATTCAGGATTATTACAAATTACATATTACCTTACTGTTATCTTAGTCTCCATCTTCTGCTTGTGTAACAGACCTTTCCTTACTATTGGTAAATTTGATGATTGGTATTGCAGACTGCTTACAAATGATAAACATTAAGCACCCATTTCAAATAGCGCTGATAAACATTATTTAAGTCTAAGAACCCATTTTAAAACGGTTAGCTTTCAATAATTGTGATTTAGGGTTAGTCTGCAGTCTGCAATCTGCAAATGTCAGACACTGTTTGTTGATAACTATAAACATGTTCTTTCTACTATATATTGGTCATTTATATTTTTTAATAAAGAAACAAAATTTCCATCATTAGAGTAAGTACTAACTGATTATATTCTAGAAGGACTTCACTTTCTTTCAGAAATTGCTACTTATATGTTTATTCAGTGATATGTTGAAACGTTTTTATGAACATTAATTGTAGGCTTTAGAAAACTCCAGCCTCAGATGTTTCCATAGATAAGTCGCACTCCCGATTTTTGATTTGAATTTTGAGAAAAGGTGCAGCTTGTACATGGACTTAATGGTACCCTATCAGGAGTTTGTATTAAAAGTTAATTCTGCTATTTAATAATTCATCAACCCCTGTTGATTTGCATTGGGGTTTACAGAGAAGTTTATGTCACTCAAATAGTACCTGCTGATTGGTCATAACTTTGACGAATAATTAAGTGATTTTACAACTTAAACCCATTGACTCCCAGGGGTTCCCCATTGACAAGTAAAATCGTCTGGCATTAGACAGCAAAATACTAAGACTGGCCGGTTTAGGCCCGTTTGGACGTCAAAGGGTTAATTTTTCAGTGAGTGATTAATTTAACATCTAACATGCTGAAGTGGTTGATAAAAAAAAACTAGTACAAAAAGTGTTGCAGCTAAGCTGAAGACCACAATAAAAGTCAAACGAGTTTTTAAGGTAAACTAACACCATAAGACTTGTGAGCTGGCATTTGTGAGTCAGATGGGCTCACTCTGACAAATTGCTCCGCCTGACCAAAGTGCTCAAATGAATTCTGATGAAAGGCTAACCTTTGAAACGTTAGCTCACAAATCTTTCTCCCAGTGTTTACTTTACCTTAATGAACTCAATCGACAAGGCCAAATTTTCCTGGTTTCACTTCCAACCAACACAGTACTGCAGTTTCTTTAGAAGCCCATAATTTGTAGACCACAACGGCCTTGTCTGCAAGGAGAGGTACCTTATAGATATCAATATTTAATATTAAGAATGACACTTCACTTTTAACAGTTTAATTTCAATGAAATGATATGGCTGTTTGCCATAATACATGTATTAACCCTTTAACACCCAAACCAGCTCAAACCGGCCAGACTTACATGTAGTATTTTACTCTGTCTAACGCCAGACGATTTTACTCGTCAATGGGGAACCCCTGGGAGTCAATGGGTTAACCAGAACACTCCATTACAGTGAATGTCTCAAATTCACCATTTCCAAAGGTTCAAAATGCAAATGACACTCACCCATCGGATGGATCCAAGAGAGACACTTCTGACACTTGGACTGGAGCCTCACTGGGTACCAGAGCCCCTTTAAAATCACCAGAAGGCTTGATATAACGATAATGCTAAAAGTTCAAAACAGGTAGATGAGTCTCCACCAAAGTTTGATAAGTAATAGATTGATGGTGTGATTGACATGTGATTATTACGTAAGCATAGTATAAATGAGGACTAATTCACAGCTGCTGAGTTACATATCCAACGTATGAATGTGGTATGGTGATCGACAATAACAACAATAATGATTCTTATTATATGACTAGCTCCGTGAGCAGGCAAGATGAACCAAATTGCGTGCTGTGATTGGCTACCCGAGCAGGCAAGATGGAGCTATCTTGCCCGCTCGGGATTTCTCGGTTGGTCCCGCAAGATCAAAGATCATTTTTTGGTGTTTTAAGTCATATAATAAATCCTTTATTGACCAAGCTTGTTCGGTCAATATGGCTGGATATTGGCCTTGTTCATCTTTTTGCGTGTTTATGGACCTCGAATTCATCTTGGTCCATAAACACGCAAAAAAAGAACTTGGCCAATATCCAGCCATCTTGACCTCACGCTTGGTCAATAACCCATATTTATTTAATTATTTAACTATAAAAAAATGCACTAAATTTTTCTTTTAAACATTTTAAGACTAAAGAGTTTAATAAAAGAAGACAGCATTCCGACATTAGCTAAACGTCATAATCAAGTCAAAACATGTTTGTAAGTGACAGTCTAAAAAACCTAATAAGAACAATAGGGGATTTAAAAAGTTGTAAAGTAAGAAAAAGAAAAAAAGTTTAAAAAATTTAAAAGTTTGGCACTTACTGTATGGAGTCCATCAGATCTGATTATTTCAATAATTAATGGTTACAGAGTAGGCAACATGACTAATATAATATCCAGACGGACTCCTTCAGTGCCAACCTTTTTGTTAATTTGTCTTTACTTTTCTTACGGTACACCTTTTTTAATCACCTATTGTCAATCTTCAAACTTGTATTACAGAGTGTAACTTACAAACATTTTTTCCTTGATAATTACCGTTGTTTTTAAGCAAACTTTTTAATCTTAAAATGTTTTTAACACAGTACTTCATTGCAATTTTTTACATTTAAACAATATTATTGTTGTTATTAATATTAATGTGTGATAAACCACAACAAACTGGCCAAGCTATACAGCAAAACTACAATTTAGACTGCTGGCCATCTGTCATTTTTGGTCTGTCAAGGATAATCATCACCCAAGTTTGCAAAAAGTGGCCGTCAATGTCCCAATTTATTTCTCCCAGTTCTTGCTGAAATCTCAAATGTTATTTTAACAAACAAACCAGACAACAGTGAACCAACAGCTGTCTATATTATACAACTTCAAATACTGAGATGTTTTTCTTTACAATATTTAAGATAATTCATACTGTGAATTTGAGTTGTTTCAATTTTTTTGAAGTTGCACCCACCCCCCACCCCCCAAACAGCTGATATTCATGGGTTCTTTAACCATTGACTCCCAGAACTAAGACTTAATATCTGTCTACTGCCAAACTATTTTTCTCGTCAATGGGGAACAGTTTAAGAAACAATGGGTTGTATTAAAAAAGACAGACCCTCATTCTTTATGCGGATAAAAATGGAACGACCCACTACTATACACTGAACTTACAGTGTTGAGTCCTTCCACAAACACCCAGTTCTTGCTTCGAACGACTTCAGAAACTTTACCAGTCTTTCCTTTATCTTTTCCTGAGAGAAACATCACCTGGAATCATTAGAGGAAAAGAATTAGATTTAAAAACTCCCCGTTCACCGACTTCGTGTCCAGTCCAATCTGTGGTAACACTGCCTCATGAGATGCGAAGGTATTAAATTATTTCAAACAGGCCAAAACGACAAAATAGTATGTTTCCTTCCTTTACGACCCCTACTGGGTAAAGGATTCCTAATCCTGTCTCTTCCAAATGCATGCCACAAGTATAGTTTCAACTCCATTCTCCAAACCAAGGAAAATTATGGAAGTCTCACCGTATCCCCTCGTACTATTTTCCATTCTTTTAAAGGAACGATTGGCTGCCGCTTATTTCCACGCCGTTTACGGGGAAATCGTCGCGGTAGTACACTGTTATATCCAAATGGTTTCCAAGGAATGGAAGGCATAGCACAGTGCACCGATGCACAGTAGTTCAAAATGGCACCCACTGAAATTGGAGAGGGATTGGAACCACACTGAATGGCGTGACCAGCTGCTGTCGCTCGCGTATCGCTTCCTGACGTGACACTTTCTATATATTTTTGAGTTGAGGACGGGAGGGGTTGGGAAATTACAACCAAAAAAGAAAAACTTGTAGCGTCTGAAAATAAAAAGTTTGCAAGTGTGCTCAGGAGTACTGGATGGTTTTAATGGTTAAAAAACTTGTGGAACTTTGAAAATTATGCCCATCCCACACTGGCAGGTACAAAACACAGGTCACAGGTCATTGTTTTACCAATACAGAAAGTATCCTAAACATTCATTAAAGTTAACCTCAGGCCTAACTACTTTTGTTTAGGCCTAATTAGGCCTAAGGTTAGCTTTTATGAATGTTTAGGATACTTCCTGTACTGGTAAAACAATGACCTGTGACCTGTGACCTGTGCCCTGTGACCTGCGTTTTGTACCTGCCACATCCCACACACTAAAATGGTCAGGCTCTTAGGCAAAATCAGGCCTAAAGAGTGAAACTTTTGAGTAAATTGGATGTCAAAAACGGATGCGAGACAAATATCGGGGTAACAAGCAGGCTCTCTGAGGGACTGGGGTGTGGGAGGGGGGAGGAAGGAAGGATGGGGGGGGGGGGTAGAAGTCCCTCAGAGAGTCAAGCTAGGGTAACATTAGCACAAAACACTCCACGAAGGCTTTAATGTAACAGTCAGGCTCCAGTTGTTCAAAGGGTGAATAGTGCTATCCACTGGATAACTCAATCGGTTTTGCTAGTGTTTATCCAGTGGATAGCATTATCCACCTTTGGAACAACCGACGCCAGATGGACAACTGTGCACAGGTAAGGTCAAGCCAATATTGAAACAACCCACTTCCTATGGCTAAACCTATCATTAAAGGGGCAGGGTCACGCTATTTTAGGTAATTTTGTTTAATTTTGTTAATTATGATCTCTAAACGTCAAATTCGCAGAGCAAGAGTCTTTCATTCAAGCAAAATCACGGCCACATAATAACTGAGAATGATCTTCCAGCTTTGAAAATGACAAATTTGAAAAAAGGTGGGCCGACGTTTTTCAAATTTACCCAAATTCAATCCGTTTCAATCCTCTCCAGTTTTGTCCATCCATGTCCCTTCTTGGCTTCCCTGTGTTTTGTTAGAGTTCTTCTATAGTTTTGAACAGTTATTTAATTCTATGACCATTCGATCAGTGCTGAAATTGCCTAAAATTGCGTGACCTAGCGCCTTAAAATATTCAGTCTAACCAACATTTCCAAGCCTTCAGATTAGAATTAGAAAGGGTTAGTGATGTTCTGGTATTGATCTCAATTGACCTCTGGTCTTTCTTTTTGACTCACCATCAAATGGTCTGATTGTTTATCTAGTACTATGCTACTTTTTTCACAACAATCCTTCCCCCTCTCTGCATACAGTGTATATCACATATTTGGAGATAGAAATGCTCCGTTTTTCAAGGGGTAGATTTAATTAAATACCTGTTTTGGCAATAATTGGATACAATTGCAGCAAAAAAAGCCATGTTCCATGGTAACCATATTCTTTCTATAAATTATATTTATTTAAATTCAAATAATGACTGTTACATAGCACAATGCCCATGGAACTTTCATTTCAAAGTGCCATAATAGGTACCAGTAACTCTTATAATTATTATTACAGTTACATTTCAGCAGTTACATTTCAGCAGAAAACTATCACTGAAAAAACCGACTGTTAAGTAACCCTTGATGTTAATTCTTTGGGCACGACTTATTTTCAACTCTGAATCGCAGTCCCCAAAGAAAAAGATAACAAGGGAAGACATGGGAAATAGATCTTCTGGAAGTGACACAAAGTAGTAATAGTCAAGTTAACAAAACCTTCTTAAACCTCAATGGGACCACCCTGCCAAAGAAAGCTCCAGCCACCTAATGATTCAAACCCGAAACAGCTTAGTGCGAGTTACATCTTCATTACAAGTAGCAGAACCTTACGTCCTTCAGGTCCCTCTTTCTAACATTAGGGACCTTGAGATCTATGACAGCGACGGTCAACGAAAACGTCAGCTCAAAACATAACTAAAGTTGCTTTATTAATTCTTTCGCGGTTATACTATCTCGTTCACTTCTCACAATTTGGTCGTAGTATCCTAATAATAAGTGTGGCACGAGCAGTTTCAGACTGAAAATAGAGAATGAAAGATTCTCTGTTGAAGGCTCACGTTGTCGTCAAAACCTCAAATTTGGTAATTTCACGTCGTCCTTTTGCAGAGTACCGCAAGGATATGTGCTGCATGTGCAGCATGATTATTTATGCTCTTTCAACCAATGATATTATTGTTTTGCGCCGTTGTTGTTGCAGTAGCTGTCGTAAAATCTTAAGCTCCCTATTATTGTCTACAGCTGAAGAAAGTCAGTCACCGTCTTGTTTATAGAGTTGCATTACAACACTCAGTTCTATCTTGAATACATCACATTCAACAAGTATTAATGGATAATACTACCTAATAACAATCTTATCATTGTTAACATTTTTTTTCATATTGAAGAGAAGCCATACTAGCATGTTTCAACAAAACAATATCTAAACAGTAAGTTGATCTGCCTTAAACATATCAACACTTTTCCCATGCATTTTGTGACACACAAGACTGCAGTTTGTGATTCCCTTTAACTAGATCAAAAGACTTGTGTGAATGTACAGGTAGATCTGCATTACGCAGATCACTTTTTCCATGGCTTTTTTTTATGGCCAAAAGACTGCAGTTTATGATTCTGTTTGACCAGAACAAAACAATACATTGACTTTACATTGAAGACTTCTGAGCAAGTAAAAAATACAGGAATTGACATTTTTTTTCCCTGTATGCCGTTATTTTTTGGTAGCTGCATCAGCCTCCTTCTTTTCCGCAGCTTTCTTTTGCTTTTCTCTCATCATGGCAGCATCTCTACAAAAAATACACATATTAGCTTGGTACTTACTACAATATTCTTCTCATTATTACAGCCTTATGAAGAAAGGAACAAGCTCATTTCAAGCAAAAAATAACAAAAAGGACACTTGCAACATATTGTAGTAAAGTACAATGTAGGTGACATGGGACAGCAGACGTACCGGTAACGGCTGTTTGCATACATGTAGAGGGAAGAAGATCATGATTGCACTAAAAAGATACTAAAGAATGAAACAATTTTTGCTAACTTTTCATACACAAATTTTAGTTTGGGTTATTATCTTTTCATAATTTGTAGCCATCATGTTTGCATTTTGGTTGTTTGGACTTTGAGTGGATCTCCCAAGTGAAAACAGTTTGCATAGAGCTGGGATCCTCATACATTGTAGCACTGGATCTTCCTTCATCTTAAATAGCAAGATCCAACGTGTATAGTGTCACTCGGAAGATCCTAGCAATGCGGCTTAGTACAACTTTTTGCATGTCAAAAGGATACAGAAAACATATGTTGCTGAAAAGATCCACTCCCTTAAGATCTTTTCAGTGCTAGAATATTGCTTCTACAACGTAAATTGTCCATATGGGCACTCAGCAGGCTTATATTTTTTTTGTTCTTTTAATCCAACATAGTGACGTGTAATCAGCATTTGGAGAATCTGCATCTTCAGTGAGATATTAATAATAATAGTAATATTCTGTGCTGCTGTAAATGTTATAACAATATTAAGTTTAACTGCCCATACATGAGCAACTTATGTTATTAATTTTATAAAAAAATACCAATTTAGGCCAAAACGAGTGGTGATTAATGTGGATACAGCCATATGCTCAAGAGTGAAACAGGATGTGCATTTTCTTGGTGTAAATAAGATCCTACATGTTATTATAATGATTTGTAGCTAAATCTTCTCGCAAAGATTGTTAGGATCTTGAGGGGATCATTGCTGCAAAGATCCAAATAAAAGAATGCATCTAAAAGGATCTTAAGCCAATTAAATACCAAAACAAAAGAGTAAAATACTGATTAAGAATAAAAGTCACAAACATGCAGATGGAAGCCTTTCTATCTTATTAACCAATGGAAGGGCTATTCATGTTTCACTACCATAAAAAAGCACAGGTTGTTTGTTGTTAGCTTAAAATTGTCCAGGTAAATGCATGGATCACTTCTCTCTTTCATCCATAACCCTCTGTCATTCATCGAGTCCTTCACAGGAGCACAACTAAGTGACTTCACTGCTCGGCAGGTAGATCATTGCACAAGTATCATAGATGTCATGGGTTTGCATCTCAGACAGTTGCTTTAATTGTCCAGATAATTGCAAAGAGTGGGCAAAGGGCAAATTGCGGGTCTACAAAACGCACTACAATGTATTTCAATCAAATGTCTTTTAACTTGACAAACCTTTCTTTTCTTTCTTTAAGTGCAACACCACTTTCTCCTCCCTTTTTCTTTGCCTGCTCTTGTTGCTTCTTAAGGTTTTTTGCACGAGCTAATTCACGCTGATTTCCACCTAATGAGTTACAACAAATCACAAATTAAATCAATACAATTAATGGTATATTGATATTATTTTAATAGTTAATCTGTACTTTGTGGTAATATCATAAAGTTGGCTCAGGTGTAAAATCGGTTTTTCACTAGTGATGCTGTCACACATGAAATCACAGGCAATCTGTGCAGTAATATCATGTAGACGATAATATTATTAGTCCCTCTAGAGAGAACAAAAGATGCTTCAGAATTATAATTATTAACAACAGTCAACAAGCTAATGAATCTGAGTATGTTGCTTATACTAGTACTTGCATCAACAGGGATGTAGCTAAAATTTTGTAAAGACGGTAACATGCACTTAACAGGAGGAAGGCCCAGTTGGACACGCCTCTGGCATGTCCCTTCCAGCGAGGTCCTGAGGCATTTAGACTCTCATAAGTGCGTTTTCCTTGATTTTAGGAGGTAAATTCAAGGCCATTCATGATGTTTTCAGACAATGTCACTTTGTTTGTACACATAATCTCGATGCCTCATGCGATTCTGCCGTAGTAATAGCGCTTTCTTTGAATTTTCACTTGTTCCGCCAGAGTTTGATGAAGTAGCTTTGGCAGAACTGAAGAATTTCTTTATACCGAGTACCTCTGAATCACTTTTCTTCCTATTTCTATCGGACATTTCAGCTTATACGACACAGTTGAAATACACGAACTGCGGGTTTACATTATTTGACGTACACGAGGTAGAAATACCACTGGTCAATGAGCTTTTTACCAAACACACAAGATCTTGGATCACATTTTACGTACCCTTGTATGAATCAACATTTGGGACATTTCTACAACCAGTTTCTGTCAACTGGTACAGTTTGAGTTTGTAGTACATTTCTTTTTTCACAAAATAATTATAAAATAGATGACGAATCCCAAACACTCAAATTACTTGATCACCCGGAAATTTATCTGGAATAGCCAGCGATTTTTTTCCGGCTGCCAGGTTCTATCTACATCCCTGATCAAGAGTGAACACCAAAATTAATATTAATAACAACAAAAGGTTACAGGTAGCCTACACTTTGTTTGAAGGATTTTTAGCCTACTTCATTAAAGTTCACAGTGGGTTTTTCAATGTTAAATATCTTGGTCAATATCTAGTTTCAATTCTGTCGTCCGAAGTCCACAGTCCACATTTCTAAACCCAAAAATAGGGTTAAGTGCAATTGTAGATACTTGTTTACAATTAAAACTGTTGTTAACGACATTGATTCCAATCAAAATCAGTAAACAGATGCTTTGCATATCTCTAAGATTGTTTTTAAACATATTTAATCCTTTTTAAAACAATACTGGGAGAATTATAAAATTGTGATATGTTACAGAGTCATACCATAACCGGATATTGCATTGTATGTAACAAAAACAAAAACTTGTTTCCAGTAACACACACAATTCTTTAATACATATCTCCTCGTTAATCTGTCACATAGTCTTCCGGGGTTTAGTGGTTATCGCGATTGCCTCTGAAGGAAAAGGTACAGTGTTTGAATCCTATTTGGGCTGCCTTCTATGAGACAGATAAATCTTATGCATGCGCAGCCAGATCGCGACCCCTCCCCCCCCCCCCCCGAAAAAATAAAATAGAGAAGTCAAAAGTCCAAAGATGGAGTCAAACAAAGTATAGTATTAACAATGAAAAACTAGGTGCTCAGATGATGAATGTCACAGGTACTGTAGTCACAATACATGTATTGACCCACGTTCGTTTTCTCGCTGTCACACAGAAATAACCAAGAAATAGAGGATGATGCAGGGAAACCTCTTCAGATACATGTTATTACATACTCGTTCCAGTCCAGCAGTGAACACATAACTAAGGCCTACTCCGTTCAGACTCAGTCACCAGCTATCGCATGTGAACTCGCCGCCTACTTTTCCTTGGAAATTACCCCACACTTTACGAATAACACGAGAAAAATTCGCACAGAACACGAGCCTTGGATCGGCAAAGTTTTGTTGATAAAAAACAACAGAAACGCCCAAATTCTGGGTCATTTTGGTGGCGATTTCTGTTTCCCTCTCCATTCAAGGATCAAGCACACACGTTTTTCAGGCAGCGGTCTAGCAGTCCAGTACTTGGTGTAAGCTGCCTGATTTGAAGTGTGAAAGGTCATTTTAGTCACGACAGATGAAATACATTGCATGCAGCTGTATAGAATGCCAAGGAGCCGTAAAGCGGCTATGTCATGCTATGTCCCAAACTGTGTTTCACCATCAATTGAATTTCAAAAAAAAAATTAGAGTATTCATGAACTATCCCTGAATAAAAGAGCCAAAATTTAATGATATTAGTGTTCTGTTCAAATACCCTAATTCGTGCTTCAGAATGCAGGAAATGCATTCTAAGAAGCCCAAATTTTAAAATTTTCCCAGGGGAGGATGCCCCCAGACAGACACCCCTAAAAGCTTGTCCTTCAGCCCTCAAAAAGCCTTTCAGCTTGTGTTGTCCATTCTGCACCTACCCCTCTGGTTTTGCTGCCTTCTAAAATTTCTACTGAAAACCCTGCCGACTACATGTGCAACAACCCAGCTAGGGAGTTATTAAACAGTATATGTAGGTAAAAAGTGTGGCTTTTTCCTGAAAAGACGAAGAGTCAGCATTGTAGTTGTAAGACTTTTTCGCAGTTAAACAGAATTTTGAACTGGAGCTCGGCGAGTTGAGGCTGACTCTTGCTATCATTAATTTTTGTTTCGTCAGAATGTCACTTTTCTGAGAATTCAGTTTTTCACAATATATTTTTGTACCTTTCAAAGTAATAACAAAAATGTTAGCAGTAAAAATGTCACAAAACAAGCCACTGAATAAACAAAAGAACAACTTTGCATATTATGGCGGGCAGACCATTCTCAGTTTGAAATATTTCTCTGCTGTATTTTACAGGTAAGTGAAGTACAGTCAACTCTCTCTAAGACGGACACCATTGGGACCGGCCTCAGCTGTCCGTCTTAGAGAGGTGTCCGGCTTATAGAGAGTTTGGTTATAGTAAAATGACTAAGAAACGGCCGGAACCAGAACCAGGTGTCCGTCTTATAGAGGTGTCCATCTTACAGTGGTGTCCGTTAAGAGAGAGTTGACTGTACTTAAAATACCTCTTCAAAACAGCAAGCAAAGATAAGAAATGATTAAAAACAGACTAGTGACCATTGCTGGAACCAAGGTCAGCTTTAGTAAAATTTAGAGCCTTCAAAACTGGTGAAATTTCAGGACTTTTTTTTTTTGAGATCTGATTTGGAAGAAGACCAACTGCCAACCATCAATCTCGTCAAACAACAGCAGTGCGATTCTTGAAAACCTGTCGTTCCGCCCCAGAGTCGATCTGCCCCATGTATTAGTGTGTCTAAGTACTAATTTTAATGATTAACTCTAAGCACTCATTTCAATACCCTGGGAGCAGTTGGTTTCTCCTACGCTTTCTGAGAGAGAAACCACTGCAAGCAACTGTTAAGTTTCTTTGAGTGAGCTGCTGACCAGTGCCAAGGATGAAGGAATTAAATTTGAACCAGTAGAACGAGTTAGTAGAACGAGTTCGTAAACTTGTTGTGGCGGTTGCGCGCAAGTTCAGCTACGGTAACTGCTGCATTTGGGGGAGCTTGCTGTGTAGGGATTTCCCGCGAAATAAAACGAAGTGATGTCAAATACATCACATGGGGTGTGACGTACTTTGCACATGCTCGATGGAAAATCAAACAGTTGCTTTCACTGGTTTCTCTCTCGGGAAGCGTAGGAGAAACCAACTGCTCACACGGTATCATTTCAATGTTTAGGTCTAAGAACGGATTTTAGTGATGATTAGGGTTACGGTTCGTTAGTTATCATATAAAGGTCGTCAGAATACTGTGGCGTGGATCGACTCTGGGACAGAACGACCCGTTATTGATTATGCTTCCATGAGGCAAAATTGATTTCAATGAATGATCATTTCATGAATTTCAATAATCAATAATCTTCCAATGGAAGATTTAAAACCCAGGGGAAGTATATGCGACAACACATTATGAAGCTAACTAACAAAAACACTTACGAACAAACTACATGGCTTTTAAGTGACCATTAATTATTTAAACTATTGAGTTAAGTCCTTCCTGTCCCTCCGAAAAGTGTCTGAGCATTCAACAAGTTTGATAATAAATTGTGAGCGCTGGCTAAGCGACGACAAAGGCACTTTTTGTCATCAACATCCTACTTTATCAAAACGACATTCAGCATAAACTACAAAATCTTACAATCTAACAGCTTCGTTCGATCGTGTGATCATGGAACTCTTAGGGTACGTAAGCTTATAGATCCAGTTTCGTCTGTACTTTACTCAAAGGGATTTCTTTCAACCGCGCAAAACTTCTTACGCAATTTTAAGAGATACTTACGAGTCATTCTGAGCAGAATCCAAAATGAGAACAGCAAAACTCGACAAAAGCGACCGACTGTAATGGTTTCACAGAGGAACAAGTCGATCGTTGTTGTGAAAACCTCAGCAGCCAAGCCTTGTTGCCATATCCCTTGACCTCTTGAAGGAAGAAACCACTAGGCTCGCAATGAGTACGAACTACCACAGGGTCAAGTTCACCGAAAATTTATGGCGCAAATTTCGTGATCAACCAAAAAACCGTCATGCTATCATGTATACGCGTCTCTTGAAATCCTTTCCGCAAGACGATAGCCGCATACAGCCGTAGGCTTACCACAAGTTGACCTTATGAGGCAAGAGACGCGTAACACGATCCCACGACGGTTTATAGTTTGATCACGTACAGTAATTCGAAACAACAAAATCTATTCCCGCTGTAAATTTTCGGTGAATTGAATTAAACCTTCGGTCAAACAGCATTCTTTTGCTCCCTGCGGAACAATGAACTTCTTGAGATCCTTTCCTAAAGTCGGGCTCCACTTCATCAGTTGATGGAAATACTTCAGCGCAGATAAAGTTATAGTAAACGTGATGGGTGCTGTATGAACTAAAACGGCTTGAAGTAATGAATTTTGGTAAAAATCAAACTGAAAAGATTAGGTTTTTTGTACGAAGATGACATGAATTTGTCATCAATCTGCAGGTGTCGTGATACAAACAGCAAGCTGAGTCCAACGACAAAACGAATGAGAAATTTTGAAAAAAATGTGGTAAACACTTTACCGTATTTTTTTGCCATTTGTTATTCGTTTTACCGTGGAGATCAGCCAACTGTTACAGAGCTTTTATGGGAGTATTCACTGCTGATTTAGGTGTATTTGAAATCAGGCAACACTGCCGGGTTTGTCGATGTGCTCCGGTTTGAAGCTCCAAAATATTCGTCAGTGGTAACCTACTAACCGTAAATACACTCCGACGGAGTAACTATAACCACTCCGTATTCCTCTCTTTTTTTTCCAAGAAATCCATTTTGGATTCCACTTGATACATTCGCCGCTTTCCGATTTGCGGTTCCCGCACTGGTTTCCTGTTTACTGTTTGTAGTGTTAATCGGCTCTGTTGTTAAAACCCGCAAAATGTATCACTGATAGCCCAAAAACACCAAAAAGAACGACTGAATAAATACTTGTATTTTTATCAACAGACATGACACTCAGAGCACTTAAATTTGAAGTCAAGAAGGCCACTATCTTGGCAAGCACTAAAACAATTTAAACTCTTGAAAATTGTTTCATAGACGCCCATTTTGTCTAGCCTGCGTGGCTGGCGGTATTGTAGGAGGGCGGAATAAAGTTTTATGGCGGTATTTTGGGTGCACGGAATAAAGTTTTGGCGGCGAAGCCTCGAGCAGAATGGGGAGGAGAGTCGCATGTCAGAAATCTGGTTGAGCTCGTTTTGCAGCTCTCCCACCAGTGTAGAATGAAAAGCGCGTGCGCCACTACTAGTGTCGGGTTCAGGGGAATTTTCAGACGAAGACATTTCGAGAGATTCCGAAATATCGCTTCTAGATGTAAGCTAATAGGAACACGATTAGTTCGTCCGAAAATCACAAAACACCAAGAAATGTAATCCGACAGGCATAGACTGCACGACAGGCAAGGTGATTTCGCAGAAAGGGTTCAAGAAATCTGATAGATTGCGCGAATCCTGGTCAGCATTTCCGCGAAAGAAGGCGGTACAAAGTGAAAGGTCTAATTAATTTTTCTTTCTTTTAATTGTTATCATTATTATATTTTTTGGAACCCTCGACATGAAACCCTCACTCTCGACATGTTACCCTCGACCCTCGACATAAACCCTAAACCCTCGACGCTCGATCAAAACATTAAAACATTAAACTAGACGATCTATTAAATTATAAAAGGTTGAGCATGTATCGGAGGCATTCACCCTAGGAACGAGGTTGATAAAACTGCGAGTTTCTAGACAACTTGTCCGAAAACAATATACAATAAAACTTGGCTGGCACAGATATCTATACAACAGAGCTGGTAAACTTTTCTTTATTTATTTTTATTTAATTCAATATTTATCCAGGGGGATCCAATTTAGCAGAGCTAGTTTAATTGGAGCTCTGGCACAAGACAAAAACAGAGACATTAAAAAATTAAACCAGACGATCTATTAAATTATAAAAGGTTGAGCATGTATCGGAGGCATTCACTGTTTAAGATGGCGCTTTAGTTTGATTTCAAATTCGCTGAGCGTCTAATGTTCCTCGGAACGATGTTGTAAGTCCAAACACTGTCCCTGCGCCCGCTGAATTTGACGACACTTTCGATTTTGCGATTTACTTGTGCAGCCAAAAGTACAACGTTCTTGAACGTAGCAAAAATCTCCCAAGATGTTTTTCGCTGATGGTAACTTTTTATCTTCACGGTTCAAAATTTATGTTGTTTTCATTTCGCAAATCTTCCTGCTGATGACAAAAAATTTTATTCTCGATCAACACACTTCCTGAAAACTTCCTTCTGTTCTTCCTAAAAAGTGTTTATCAATATTCATTTACTTTTTCATCAATATTCGTTTCGTATAAAGAAGGCTAAGACATCTTAAGGACGTTCGCGCCAAAATCTTCCTACGGTGAGATTTTCTTCATTTCTCGCCTAGAGTTAGGTCATAAAGTACTTACTCCAAAAATGAAAAAAAAAATGGGGGTCACCGACTTTGTTTCGGAGAAAATGGCAGTGGAAAAATGCCTTAATTTCGAGAAATCGGTCATAATAGCGAGATGTAGGCTCATCTGCTCATCCATCGAAAATCATAAAAATAAACTGTTGGAGTGAAAGT
>JALIRR010003236.1:15000-17500 GCA_023091755.1 Montipora sp. Colony 1 RG-2022 | reverse complement strand
CCATTGATCTTCAGGAATGAAAAATGGGCTCTGAGGGTTTCTAACAACTGCAACGCCATTATGGCAATGGCCGGCATATAAATCCTTAAGTATATCCATGTTTTTATCATATCTCAGAGACTGCAACCATTTAATCGTTCCGTGAACGTTAACAAATGATTCCGAGTTTACTTTTAAAATGTACTCTGGGTTTCCAGCCGAGATAGCCCACTTCATCCCCAAAAGAGTTTTTAGTGTGTGCCTCTCATTCTGTAAGTAAGTGTCCAAAAAGCTACCGCGCAACATGTCGCCGTATGAGCCAGCTTCTTTATCGACTCGTTTGTCGTTGACTTCGTCGAAGCCAACTACGAAAATCACTTGAAAAGACGAGTTGGCAGCATGATATCCCCAAGATGACCTTATGGCTTTACGCGCCTCAAAGTTTTTAGCAGACGAAGTGACAATGATAAACAAAAAGGCATTTTCCCTGTAATTTGAAGGACTAACAAATGCGGCTTCTCCCTTGAACAATGGCGGATATGGAGGCAATGTTGGAGGCCCATCTGCACTGGACTGCTTTTCAGTTGCCGCGCTGTCTTTGTCTGTTAGCTCAATGTCCAGTTGTTTCTCAGCTTGTTCTCGTTCGCACTTTCCTCTTCTTTCAATGGCTGGGTTGTTAACTGAACAAAGAATACGAGTGAACATATAGCCAGTTATAAAAGAGACCAGGCCAATTACAAATGATTTTCTTCTATCAGTCCTACCACTGCGCATAATTTCTTCCTTTGAAAACTAGCGACGAATATTCAATAATCGACTAAATATTGGACGAAGAGGGGGAATTTCTTGAGTCATGCGTCGAAAAGGGATTCGAGGCAACCAATAGTGACATTTCTCCTAAATGCATGTTCCATCCCCCGTCCACTTTTCCTTTTGGTTTCATTTGTTTTTCTTTTTATCTTTCGACCTACCTTTCAACAATGCATTAGCCGATAATAACAATTTACAAAGGCTGTAAATGTCGTCATGGTGAGTCTGGTAAAGTAAACCAATCGTATTTGTTTATTTTCTATGGAAACAGAACCATACCTGCCGGGAATGGAGTGAAACGCCCTATTAGTCTTCTTGCACCGCCAATGTAAAACTGTAGAAAAGAACGAGAAGTGCAAAGAAGAATTAGTGAGTTTTCTCTATCTACTTTTGTAGCCCAAGGATATCAAATTCCTGTGAATATTGTTTCTATGTGCGTCGTAGAACGAAGAGTTTAAGGTTAAAAGAATGCAATTAGAAGCGAGGGATGATTTGAATTCATCGCGTAACTTTTAAGCACCTTCTATTTACCTCCCCAAAAAACAAACTATTCAAAATGCATCATTTTGGAATTGATCATTAACAAAATGATTTCCTGGTTTATTTCAGGAGGGATAATGTATCTGATATGGGTTTTCGACAGTTTTGTAAAGTAGCGGACATATTTCTGAAAGCACCGGACGGGATATTTTTGGCGCAAGGCGCCTTGCAAGCGCCGAAAGCGCAAGCTAACTAGGGGGGAGGGGGGTAAGGGGACTGGGGGCATGCCCCCTGGGAAACTTTTAAAACAAAACACTCAGAAACGCTGTTTCCAGTCAGTTTCTGGAACCCAGGAATCAGTTTTCCAGGCTGGAGTGCACTCAAATTCTCTTCAAAAAGTAAGTAAAAATATATATAATAATAAAAAAATGAAACAAACCTCTAAAATATTGGTATCAAAGTACCGGACATGGAATGGCAAACCACCGGACGAGACGTCCGGCTTCCGGAATTAAAGGAAAGCCCTGAATTATTATTATATAGAGCAATGCACTCTGGTCGCTGCGCAGTGCATTCTGGTCCAGTGGTCGAAAGCGCGATGCATTATGGTAAAAAGCCAGCAAAGCCAAGAACATCGAAAATTTGCATTTGTTGGTTGAGGTCACTCCGCAGCAGAGAAATCAAAATGAAGTTAAACTTTTCCCCGTCTCTCCAACTATAAAAACATGAAACACCAGCAACATGAGATGCGATCCACTTGGCCCAAAATTTCGGAATTTTCTGTTTAGATTCAAAATGGGACAGTAAATTTTGTCATACTCTCGGTGCAAGCAGTCCGTTTTCACAAAACATAGCAAAACTTGGATATTTTCAGTTCCATTTTCCATTAAACTTCGCGAAAGAATAGGGAGGGATCTATTCTCGGTTTTCACATGACGTCACGACCGCCATGTTGGTGCCCTAAACAAAGAAAAGGCGGCCATGTTGGTGCCCCGACCAAATCCTCCGGGAATTTAACTCTATTATTATGCAAACGCTTCCTTTTGTTTTCGTTGAAAAACATGGCTGTTGATCACGTGAGTGAAAACCAGCAATTTGATCGAAAAATTCCCAATATTATCGTTCCACGAGGAAATGGGACGAGATCGGTAGACCGAATTGCGAAAAATAACAATTCTGAACTTCCAGTTATTGAAACTTTCTCACGGATGGATCCAGGGGAGGGCGGTGG
>JALIRR010003236.1:0-10000 GCA_023091755.1 Montipora sp. Colony 1 RG-2022 | reverse complement strand
AAATGTATTGATAACACGATTCTTAACCTGTTCAAATGTTTCTCGGCGTAGTTGTTGCTGCACTCCTTGTCTTTTTAACATCCTACTCACACACACATTTTCAATGACCGCCATATCCGGAGATCTTGGACACAGTTACTGTTTGTGTGTTGCATCGCTGCCCATGCTAATGCCGAATTTTGAGAAGGATCCCCATCTTGTAAAAACGTTCGGCTACATCCTTTATCAGCAGCTGCGAATAGGCGATCAAAATGGCAAGGCTGTTGCCTAACAGGAGCCCGGTAGCCTGGGGCTCCCAAAAAATAGCTCTGGGCGCCTTAATTTTTCACAGCAACACCTTTCACTTCATATGTTGGGCTCCTAAGTTCTCGGCATTTAGCTCTGAGGGCCCCTTTAAAATTTTCTTAGGCAGCAGCCTTGAAATGGTTATCTATAAACGCAGCGAAATAACGACCTTTCATTTTATCGTATGGTTCAGAGCAGATAACTCCTTTATTGTAAGAAATTGCCACCATCAGTCGTAGTACTTTGCCCCCAGTTCCCTCTTTGCGGCCCTTTGCTATGCATCCTGGAGCCAAACCCTCTGATTTCTCTCTCCAGATATGAGCTTTTGGTGCATGAGCCTGATCTAGTGGATTTCTTTTGTACGTAAATCCTGTTCCATCCAGATAAAAGGAAATTCCTTATGTCCAAATCTCCTGGCCGTAGTTGGCTTTCATGTACTTTGCAAACTTAACTCTTTTGCTGTGGTCTTCCGCTGCCATGAGCCCCTTTCTGCAAGTCTGCAAATAGCAGGCAGTAATTTTGTGAATTGAGAAAACGGATACGTCAGATACAGATACAGATACGTCCCTTTGTTGAATTCCGGCTTCCTCCATCAGTGCTTTACAGGTAAAGTTTCCCTCTCTTTTCCTCAAAACTGTAATGCATCGTATCAGTCATCTTTTGTCGCCGTCACTTGACCTGTTCTTGCGACCTCTTTTACACCTCTCCTCAGAAGTGGGCCTCTTACAAGTTTTCCCATGTGCAATTCTATGAACACTCGCCGCAGAAATTGCGCACATGCTGGCAACTGTTCCACAGATAGGCCTTTAACCCGACATAGATAATGCGCATGTGCACGAGTCACGCTATCGATTACACCTGTAAACACCATTGCAACGTGCTAATAGGCAGAGCCGTTCCACTAAACTGTTTTACCACAAATCTACCTTAAAATCGCTATACTCAAAAGTCTGCATAGCTTCTTTATATGACTCCTACTTCATATCTAGAACAGTCAGAACAAGAACACTCCTCACATAAACACTGCAGACAACAATAATTACTCATTTCTGTTACCTGTCCACGCCCTTCAGACGCAAAGACAATACTTGTCACAAATCGTTGAAGCGGACACCGTTTCTCTCGAATTTTCTGGAAAAATCCTGAGATTTCTACTTCACACTGTTCCTCCCCCCCTGAAATGTGCCCCTTCTTCCCTTGGCCCTCGTACCGTCGGTATCTCGCCAAGTGGTATTTACCAAGTGGCTGCATGATGGGCGGAGTAAAATCTTCTACCACTCTACTCAGTTTTAGTTTTCTAATTCTTTTACTGTCTACTGCCACAATATATCGGATCAACTCTATTCCAAGGCCTGAATTGTTCCTGTTTGGCAAATCTGTACATAATGTCGATACAACTTTGATTACCCAGTGGACAAAACCTTCTAGTCTAACCAGCTCGAAGAAGAAATATTTTGGAGCTAAGCTGAGCTACTACCCAAACAGCGAGTCCTGTTTTCAGTTGACAAGAATTAGTAAAAGCAGAGATATTGCCACGAATCCTGGTCCTACAGTAGCAAACACAAGTGGTATGAGCTCTAGTAGAAAAGTGTGTGCTGGCTGCGCTAAAGCTCTCAGGGTGAACCAAAATGGCGTTGCTTGCTCGGGCTGCTCAAGCGTGTTCCATCAAAAGTGTTCAGGCATGAGTAGGAAGGATCTGTTATTCTATCATTGTCATGGATCTTTACTTGCTCCATGCCTCAATTTACGGATAGCTTTTTTGAGAACTCCACTGACAATTTAAACTGCTCGGACTCTTTCACTTCAAGCGACGAGTCTTCTCCTTCGCCGGTTGATTGGTTCATTTCAAACATCAGCGCATATTACAAGAGAAACCTGAAGATTGGACATTTAAATGTAAATAACATTTACGGCAAGGTGGATGAAGTTCTTAACTTACTCAATACGTGCCGATTTGATATATTTTTCATAGTAGAAAGCAAGATCGACGGATCAGAGAGCAGCTCTCTTTTTGCTCATCCTGAATATCGCATTATCCGAAGAGATAGGAAGAAGGGTGCTGGCGGCATGTTAGTCTACATACGACGGTGCATTACAGCTCTTCGTCGAGCAAAACTCGAACCCGAGGGTGTTGAATCGATACGTATAGATGTTAAGGGCTGTGGCAACTCCTGGTTCTTAATTTGTGCGTGTTACCGTTCTCCCAGCAAATGCAAGATTCCTGAATTTTTATCGTCATGTGTTTCAGCTGCTGAAAAAATGTATTCAAAACGAAAGGAAGTCGTGTTTCTTGGAGACTTTAATATTGATATGCTATCGGAAAATGGCTCCTTTGCCAGGTCAAGTTATAACCTTTCGAATTTTTGCGACCAATTCTGCTTGATAAACACAATATCTTCTCCAACAAGAGTCACAGCTTCAACGAAAACGTTGTTGAATGTTATTCTTGTATCGCACCCTGATCGGTTTGTCTCTAGTGGCACTCTTCACCTTGGCATTAGTGATCATGATTTAATCTATATTGTTAGAAAAAAAAGACTACCTAAACCGACTGTGAGAAGTATTGAATACCGATCAATGAAAAATTTTGATGAGCCAGCTTTTCTTTCAACCTTAAGAGACACCCCATGGGACACTGCCTATGTGTTTGATGAGGTGAATGATATCTGGTGCCACTGGGGAAGCGTTTTCAAGCATGCTATTGATGATCACGCCCCATCCAAACGTGTGAATCTTAAATGTAATCACCTGCTGTGGATCAATGAGACTATTCAAAAACAAATGTGCCTCAGGAATTATTTGTATGGAAAATTCCGCCGATTCAAGTCGAGAGAGATTTGGAACAGCGAAACAAGGTCACAGCACTGAAAAGACAGGCTGTTAAAGATTTCTGCTTAGAAGCTGTGTCTGTTTCTTCTAGAGGCTCGAGTGGTTCATTCTGGAGAAAACTGAGGCCCCTTTTACCAAATAACAAGCCCAGTGACAATTCAAGTCAAATTTGTTTGCTTGAAAACGGCGCAATTGCTCCTGATCCCAGCGCGGTTCTGAATGAGTACTTTGCATCTCCTACTGTTGATGAGTCAGTCTTGACCTTGTCCGTTGATGACTTTTCCAGTCACATCAGTGTTGTTAATATAAACACGATGGCTCCTAAGCTTAATTTTCATTTTGCTATTGACCTATCGAAGGCATTTGACTCGATTTGCTATAACTTGTTACTAGCGAAACTAAAAGCTTATGGCGTTCAAGACTCTGCATTAAAACTGATTCAGTCGTATCTATTAGGCCGTCTTCAAAGAGTTAAATGCAATGGAAACGTGTCTAACTGGCTCCCCTTTCGTTGTGGAGTGCCGCAAGGGAGCCTTCTTGGCCCGCTTCTCTTCAATATTTTTGTGAATGATGTTAATTACTCAGCTGGGTTTTCCTCCCTACGTCTTTATGCCAATGACACGATGCAATATGTCTCCTACGAGTGTCCTGCTTTGCTAGAATCCATCTTGAATCAAGACATAAAGAAATTAACCATTTGGTTCTCAGCGAACTATCTTCAAGTTAACGCCACTAAGACTCAATCAATGACACTAGGTAGTTCTCAGTATACTTACAACTTTTTAGTTGATGACTTGTCCACCGTAATTGAACGGACTCTCAAAATTCTAGGTGTAACATTGGACCGCGACTTGTCTTTTAAGCTCCATGTTACGATCATGCTGAAAAAAGCATACGCTATGATAGCTGCTCTACATAGGATTAAGCGCTTAGTTCCATCAAATACTATGATCTCTCTGTACAAAGCCTACGTGTTACCGCATATTGAATATTGTAGCCTGCTACTACTAGAAATATCTAAATCTTTGAAGAATACCATCAAACGAGCCAACCACTATGCGATTAAGTCTTTACTTAACCTGGGTAACTCGGCTACCTATGATCTATGCTTAGCTGCGGCCGATATGGGCACGCTTGAACAAAGACGCATCGTACAATCGCTCATTTCATTTTTAAAGTGTTTTAGACTTAACGGCCCAAATTACATTTCTCATTTTTTTACACCTAGGATAACTAATTATAATTTACGAGGTAATGGCCTAAATGTTGTGCAGCCATCATATAACAGCCTCGTTATGCACAACTCATTTCTGTATCAGATTGCCCACATTTGGAATCAATTATCAGCCATAACAAAATCCTCGACCACTTTGGCTCAATTTCGTTCTCGTCTGAACGGTGTTGAATTTGCAGGGTGCCTGTGTATGAACTGTATATGCTAGCTATTCTCTTATCTTAATGTTTGCACTAGTTTCTTTTTAAACTATCTTTTAATACAGTTCTGGATTCTTCTAGCATTTTTATTTTTTATATGTAAATAGTAATTAGTTATGGTATTGTAAATAGTCATGCGTTTTTAACATGAGCCACTGGGTCGGGAGATTTGGGCAACCTCTCCCTACGTTTGCGACTTTAAATAAAGTTACCTTATCTTACCTTACCTTCTCCCTCCCCAATGTTGAGCCACGCGTGTTTTGAAGCACTGAGACCACTGTGATACCCAAATCAACATTGGGGAAGAGGAAACAGACACAAGTGCTCCAAAATTTTTGATGAGTATTTTAGATCATTGGATACTGCAATTCTAGAGTTATGATTGGCTTAGCCATCATGGTATATGAGCTATTATATACCATGCTCTACAAATATCACTAACTGTACACTGAATCAGTTTTGTTGTTTTTGCAAAATAAAGTAGGGAAGATTAATCCATAATTTGAGAGCGTTTTTAATAAAACAATAATTATTCCACTCGCGCTTGTTGGATATGAGGTGACTATAGCCAACTTGGCACATGCTTTGTGCCTTGTTGGCTATCTATCATCTCATATCCAACATGCGCTCGTTAAATAATATTATTGTTAAATATCCCTTGAAACCTAGAAGTCATGTATGGCGTGACAATAGTAACAAAATCTTGTTACTCAATAACTGGTGTTGCAAATGATACCAATAATTTTTTGTTACGTGGGACAGTGTTGTAGTTCGTATTATCTTTCCGAGTGTAGAAAAAAGGAAAGAACCTTAAACGATATTGTAAGAATCTTGTAATCTTGATTTGTATAAAGTCATGTAAGATGATAACTAAGAATCTTACATTTAATTGCAAGATTCTTGTAATGCCAATACAGTGTAAATTGTAAGATCGTAAGTAAGATGCTTGCAATATCTTGCAAGAATCTTACTTACCAGTAAGAAGTAAGATTAGATCTTAGCAAGAAACTTGATAAGAATCTTAATAAGATTTCCACCTTTGTAATAGAAATGAGAACAAGGGAAATTCCAATTGTTATACATGTATGTGCCCTTGGAGTTATAAAAATCCCAGGCAACAGCAATCAAGGGGAAATCAAATAGATAGCACTTTTGGAAACAGCACACACTCTAAGAGGGGTCCTTTCAACTAAGTGAATGGAACAAACACTCCACTAGTGCCTTAGGACCATGGTTTCGTCTTGGCCCTAAAAGTTTATTCCTGGCAGTGATGTTGACTGTGTTTTCCCACTCACGCAGGGAGAGCGGTGGATGAGTACAACTGTACATGTGAGCAAAGAAAAAAGGACTACATAGCTAAATTTAGGACAGTAATAAGAAATAATTATTAATGGTAGTGAGGAGAGAAGAATGTCAGAACAATGTTGGTGAGAAGGGAGAAACTCCTACAGCATTCAGAGTCAACAAAACATGACAGAAAGGCAAAACAATTGGAGGGAAAAAGCATTGCATGGTCAAATTACAAGAGGACAGTTGACTTGACTAAATGTATGTCTTGCGTTTCCCCTACACTTCTTTTGTGCTCTATCCGCTTCCTGTGTGTTACAACAGAACTGATCACAGGCAAAGTTTCTTTATTTGTTAAATATGGTTATTGAAAATTAGACTACCAGTATGTCACTGTGTGATGCAGTTGTAGTCTAGATCTATACCCATGTTACACCCTTGTTCCAGAATTCTCCTGTAGCTCAGTGGTTAGAGCATCGTTGGTTCAAATCCCATCTGGTGCTCAGATTTTTCCGACTTTCCATTTGATGATGCTCAATATCTTTCGTGTGTTCTCTACAAATTGCATTAATAGTTTAATATCGTAAATCCAATTCATGACCTTAAGGAGTCCTTCACCTTTGCATTTCCACTTTAAAACTCATTTTCGATCAATATAATTTCAAACTTTCCCTGATGTAGGATTAATACCATGATGAACTTTTTCTTTCATGGAACTTTTAGCCTGGATGTTTCCTTAACAACCTTACACTAGCACATTAATGCAAAGTATAATTCCCATAGACTTAACTGATTAGAGGGTAAAGAGAAGTGCTAGTTTTTTACCCCATATGAACCATGTGAGCATTAGCCCTACTAATGGAAATGGGCCCACACAAAGACAGAGAAAAACTCTGACCAGGGTGGGAATAGAACCCACAACCTTCGGGTTAGATCACCAGTACTCTTAACCGACTGAGCTCCAAGGTTAGACGGGAGCAGGCCGTGAGGTACTGAAGATGTTAAAGTCATGGCAATGGACATGTACAAGTACAAGGAAGGATTACAAATGTTGGCCGTGTAGGGCTAACGCTCACATGGTTCATATGGGGTACAAAACTAGCACTTCTCATTACACTCTAATCAGTTAAGTCTGTTCAAATATAAGTGCTACACGGCCAACGTTTGTAAAAACATAACCCTTCCTTATAATTCCCATAATTTGAAACTGCATCTTTTGCAAGAGGGAAGCTAGAATGACTGTGTACATGTTCATGTACAATGTTGTTAAATGTTACATTTACTGTATTACCTCATTTGCAGCATTTGCCTTCATAGCACTGTACAAAACAGACGTTACTTTAAGTAACTCTTTTACAGCATATCCATCAGCACCATAGAGCTTCTTTGTGTTCAGCTTGATATGTGCTTTGGTTGCCTGAACATCAGAAATATTGATAAATATAACAATGCAAGTTTTAAAGTGCCAGTCTTTTAACGCAATTTGACCTTATCAAATTTGTGCAATAAAAAAGACAGGAGAGCGTGGTGAAAATACTATCTGTCAATAACCAACAAATAATAGGATATAATAGAAAATATAATGAGAAATTCAACAAACAAATGATAACTCTAATTTAATATTTAAAGGGGAACTGAAAGCAAAAAAATAAGCATTTTTTATTTACACTTTAGACCATGCCCAATAATGTTTTCAACTTTTTTTCTGGCATATCCATCATTTTTCCACCTAAAAGAATGCTTTTATTTAAAATATTCCGATTTTGGGCCATCAGCATTGCGGCTCAGAAAGGAGGAGTCAGCATTCATTTTTGCAGCTTTTGACGTATGATATGGGGAAGACATGCAAGAACGCCCCATATAGAAGCAGCGTTTTTGACTGATGTACTTTGTCGTGAATATTGAGTCCACAAAGAAACAGATATCCACAGCAGCACTTGTTTAGAACTCCTGATTATGAAATCTCTGTTCCCCATATCATACATCACAGCAGGGTGCTGATTTAATTTTTGAGCCCGCAGAAACAGCGGGAAAAGCCCAACTTTAAATGTAATTTACTTGCAAAAAACAGAAAACGCGAAGAAATAACCTAACACACTTAACTTTACTTAAGTTAGGCTTTCCAAAAACAATGTTGGAAAAATTGCTGATTTTGGCCTCCAGTTCTCCTTTAATAAAAAGCAAGATAATGGTTTATCAAAAATGGGTGATAAAAAAATAGTTTGAAAATAATTATGAGAAAGTATAAATACTTATAATTTAATAAATAAAAATAATTTTATAGATCTACATGTATGACTGTTTGCTTGCTCACAGCAATAAAAAGTGAGTTTAACACTTTCGAAAATGCACAGGAACACCCTGATCAGCTAATCCAGTGGAACATTTTAGATGCTCCTGATGTTCCTGAGAAACCTTTCATATCTTACAAGTACTATAGTCCTGACAAGTATGTATCCAAATACATTCAGCTATATAGCACCATGAAAATAAACAAACAGAAAATGAAGAGATTATTACTATAGCTATATGAAAGACATAATTATATAATTGAACTTCACAAAAATCATGTACTGTTAATACATTGTTTTATGAATGATACAGTAGCACTCAGAACTACATTAACCAAAAAATGTGAACAAAATGCGTAATACTATATTTATATGTGTAAAACCACACGCATATTCACATTTAAGTATACACGTATATTCCTGTACTTAGGCAGCAACAAAAAGAAAGCCTTAAAAATTCAGTCTTGAATGGGATTTGAGCCCCGCAACCTAGAACCCCTATAATAATGGTGCAATGCTAATTACCTATTGGACTTATCATGCCAACTGGGAGTTGATAATTTAGTGAATTCATAATATTTAAGCATGTAGACAATCTGGACAAGAAGAAACATGCATGTACATTAATTTAAATAATGGAAACACATACCATAAACTGAGCTAATGATTTAATGAACAAAACTCTATCTTGCTCGGTATCGACATCTGATGGTAACTCAACATTTGGATCATACCTTTAAGGACAGAAAATTAATATTGTAACATGAAAAGAATTAGCCTATAAATTATTTTTGAAAAAGACAACATTTACCGTAATATTACTTATGGTGGCACCAAACATCCTCCTACACCTTTAATCATTTCCTTGATTTTAACTCAGTCTACTGCTAGACCATTTTAATGTTCAAAGGTTAAAAAGCCCCACTTGGCCAGTTAATTAATTAATTGATTAATTAAGAAGTTTCCAGTTGCTGTCTGGTGGAGACAAGTGGCTCCTTGCTCCTCATCTACTGATAAGAAAATGATGGACGTCTTTAATAACAATTAAAACAAGAGCATGGATTAGTGAAAAATACAATGTAATTGTTCATTTCCAATAGCCTCAATAGTGCCAAAAAGTAATTAAAATAATAATAATAATAATAATAATAATAATAATAATACAGAACACGGCTGATCTAGGGGAGACAACCCCAATAAAAAACCCACCATGTTGGTGGTATCCTCGTATATACTAATGATGACAGGTAAAACAATAAATTTAGAGAATGGCGTAAATGATACCCAGGCACATGACATGGGTGTCTCGCCCGGCACGGCGATGGAGCAGCCAGAACTGGGTCATCATCAAGCTACTGCTCACAGAGGATGGGGATATAGAATTAACAAGTTAGTCATGGAGTGTCATTATACATGTATACCATCTAGAAGAGGCTACCGCAAGCGCATAGTTCTGAGCGTTGGGTAGCAAAACGGAGGATGTCGAGGGCTATATGAAGAAGATCAATGTGGCCACGCATGGTGCACCATGTGTGGCGCTGAAGACAGTCTTGCTAGGATCGGTAAGAATCCTAAGACGACACCTGGAGTGCCGAGACTGCTTGTTGCAGTCAGACTGGCACTCACCAGTGATTGTACGCTGTGGATGTACACTGTGGATGGAAACACCTAATAATAATAATTATAATAATAATAATATCGTTGTTCGAAGGCATATGATATGGTGCCGCATTCATGGATCCTGAAATGTCTGGAGATGGTTGGGGCTGCCAAGAATATGATCTCTGTAATCAGCAACAGCATGGTGAACTGGAAGACAGTATTGCCATCAGGAGGAATGGCTCTTGGGCAGGTGGACATTAGGAGAGGAATTT
>JALIRR010003235.1:27500-45969 GCA_023091755.1 Montipora sp. Colony 1 RG-2022 | reverse complement strand
CTTCGCAGTCGAAAAAAAATCCTGACACTTCCGGTTCAATTTTCCCCACCCCACGCAGGCAAAGGTCAAATTCCCCACTCCCCTTGCTCAGAAGATAGTCAAATGTCAGGGCTTTACCCGGGAGGGGGATGTTGAAATTTCGATTTTAACGGCGCATAGTGTTGATTAACAATTACACCCGTAGCCCGCAAGCATTGTTTTTGTTTGTCCCAAGAGAAACTGGAAAGAATACTTATGCAAAGTTTGGGGGGGCAAACAAAAGGTATTACAGTATTTTCGAATGTGGCCTATTGTTAGCGATATGGCACATATATCCATCACTTGTGGTATGTGTTTCCATGGTGCATGTGGGAACACAAACACATGTTTGCCTTCAAAAAGCTGGAGTTTTCTAATCCTTGAACTTTCGAATTCGTGTTAAAAATGAAGTCTCCATGATTTCATTGGGTTGACCATAAGGCATAATTATTGTATTACTACAGAAAGGGAATCTTTTTTTTTTCACATGTGCGTATTCCCTCCAAAGAGGAGTGTGGAAAACATAAAACGTGCTACACGGGAGACTGGTGAAGGAACACATATCCCCACTCCGGTTAGGAAGTGACAACGGATCTTTCTAGTAGTTCCAGTCTCCATGCAGCCTCCCCCGCAGACAGTAATCCCGTGGGTCTCTGCGTGGGAACTCAAGGCAACGGACTGAAGAACCATATTGTCAATCGTGAGCATTCTTTTTGCACGTTGTCCAGCATGTGTCGTTTTCATACAGAGGATTTTTTGCCAAGTCTGTAAAGGAGTAGGATTTTGGCGAATGGCGCCCTTGGTACGTGATCTGAGTTATGGAGGTTTTTGTCGTGATCTGAGTTATGGAGGTTTTTGCATGGTCGCAGTAGTCACTGCGGTAGTTCTTTCTAAACGTGTAATCTTGTCGATTCCTTTGTCGTGAGTGACGCTTTGAATATGTTTGATATCATTGACATCGGGGCGTTACATAACGACGTTTTTCCGCCATGGAAAATTCTCTTATTCAAAAGTTCAATGTTATAACGACGCCAATGTTTGCTATGATTGCCATGGCGCGGCAAAGCTACTTGTTTGTAACTTGGAAATCTATCTTGAGTTGTGTCCCACAGGGGTCAGTTTTAGACCCACTTTGTTTTATTATTTTTTAAAATGATTTATTTATGTTGTGAGGAAAGTATCAGTGAATGCATGTACCAATAATATCCAGCTATATGATTCAGATACTACGGAAATCATTGATCTGTGGAATTGGCGGGAATTTATGCACCTTACAATGGTTTGCCCCAGGATGGGGGGGGGGGGGGGGGGGGGGGGGGGGGGGGGGGGGCAACCCACGGGAATTTTAACATTTTCAGGGTTTCAAATGTCAATTTCCCCACCCTTGGGTCTCCATAATGAGTAAAATTCCCACCCCTGGGGACCACACACCTTGCAAAATTATTAAGTTAAAAAAATGATAGGCACTCAGAACAAGTTTATTGCCAGACTCCTTCAGAGTAATTGTACTTGTTGGCAAATGGTCCCCACCAAGTTTGCAAATTTCCCCAAGTGAAGAAGGCATATCACAACACTGATTTGAACAAAAACAATTAAACAGGATCCTCTCAAAGCAATCTTAATTGTATTTCTTGTAGACAAAAATTATAGTGTAGAATGATTAAAAATTAACATAGAAAGTATCAAAAGGTAAGATTATTATAGAACTACTAGTCTTTTAGATTCATTTGGAATAGGTCGTATTCCGCTTTCATCCAACTGAGGTTTGTAACTGAGGTCCAGAATTAACCAGAATTTCATTTAATTTGACAGTGGGAGTATAATAGCAAATCTATAGACACAGAGAATACATCGAAAATTTGTGGTAGGGCGGCATCTAGTGAAGGTGTAGGAAGTTATAAATTTTGTTGTAAATCAGCTTTTCTACGAATATTTCTTCTCAAAGCTGAAGGAAAAAATACCTTATGTTTAACTTATTAGAAATTTATAGATAGAGCACTGATGGGCATAAAAGAAAACATTTTTGCTTAAAAAAAAGAACGCAATACTCCTTACCTTTTGTTCCGCCATCCTTTGACACGGGAAACTCGCTCAATTACTCATTCCCAGGTCCTCTCAACTTTTCAAGATGGCGGTCGAGTCAAATTTCCCATCCTGGGGACCGTTGTGAATGTCAAAATCCCCACCCCTGTGCATTTAAGGAAGTCTAATTCCCGTGGGCTGCCTGCCCCCCCTCCCCATCCTGGGGCAAACCGTTGATAGGTGCATTACCTGTCTCTGTCGCCCACCATCCCTTGTAAATAGTTCAAATTCTTAAGAGGTATTGGCAGAACTGAGCACATGTGGCAGGCTCTATAATTGTAGAACTCAGAGAAGACTTGAGAATGAAGATTATCCAAGACAATGTTGGAAAAGAGAGAGACTTCACCACAGGTTTCTCCGTAGGAAAATTTTAAAACATATTTTTCCATTGTTGCAGTCGTTCCAATACACCTTAAGCCTGTGGGAAAGGAATTTCATCAAAATGTTTAATGAAAGTGGGCAGAGCAGTGACTCGGTAATTTGGGCCCTGTTCCACAGGTCGGTGGTTTTCATAGTAAGGATCCAGTGATTTTGGAAGCAAGGTTACAGAAAGACCTCAGAATTGCGGATAAACGGTTTACAAATAATGGTATATGACTGTTAATTAATGCGAGGAAGTATCAGGCCATGATTTTAGGTTCTTCAGCCCATAATTTCAAGTTTACGGCAAATGGCTTTTCAATATCAAGTTATGACAGCATTGGTCTACTTGGAGTGACTGTTTGATAGAGACTTGATTTTTCACACATACATGTACATGTATGTATCAAAATTGTGTTTGAAAATTAGCAATCAGGTTTCTGTTGTATCTCACTTTAAAAATCTCATGCCCATAGATGCAAGATGCATGTTGTATAAAGCATTTATTTTTATTTTACATGTAGAAAGATTTTAAACATGCAAAAATCATTCATCTGTACAAGGGGAAGGGTGAGCATGCCAATTGTAACAATCATCGTGGCATTCCCTACTATGTATTGCTGGCAAGATCTTAGCACATGTAATAGTCAGATGTGCCTCTGTCTTTGCAGATGAGGTGAATCTTGAAAGCCAGTGCGGATTCAGGGTGAACCGTCGTACAGTTGATACATGTACATGTATGCTTTTTGCTGCACGTCAAGTGCAAGAGAAATGCAGAGAGCAGCAACAAGACCTTTAAATAGTGTTTGTTGACCTAACAAAGGCCTTCGACTCGGTGAGTTATGCAGGACTTTAGAAACTCCTTCAGTGAGTAGGTTTTCCTGTAAACATCTGACAGGATGCGGCGATGCGGATCCGCATAATTCCCTAAAATCGGCATCCTCCGCATAATTATGATATTTTCCGCATAAAACTGAAGAAATGCCTGATATTAGTGATAAAGCAGCTGCTTACCACCCTCACAAACACAAAAGCCAAAGAGATTGACTATTTTGAAACGCTTATTTTCCTGAACATTGAAGAAAACACGCCATTTTGTTCGCAAGATGAAAGTTCGTAAGCAGTTTCCACTCATTTTTCTGGAATGATCCTAGACTCTAGTTAAACCATTTTCATAACATACCCTAGGCCTGAAATTTTTAAAAAAGATACAAGGTATGAAAATTTAGCGGCAAGTTATAGTAGCAAATTAAGTTGCATCATTTGTACCTCTGGTAAAGTAGGGACAATCATTGTGATGAAGTTGTACAAAACAAAAAGCCCACAATACGTATGTGTAAAAAACCGCTGAAAATGGTGAATGGAAGGGAATGGATCGTGGTTCAACCACATCACAATTTTGCTCCATATCTCCAAATTGAAACAAAATTCATGACAAGAAACAAGATATTTTTTTATCGCTTTATTTCTTTTAGCAAAAGTTTCGGCAAAATGCCGATTACCAACCCTTTTATTTTAATGGTGAATGCTGGTCGCAAATTGGCGACTCGGCCAGATATCTTAATCGCAAAGGGAAAAAGTGACTGTATTGGTCGCAATTTCAAGTCCTGATTTACCATAAGCATGTAAATACATTGGACGGGCCTAATTATTAGTTCTATAAATGTTTAAATCTCCACAAAATATGGCCAAAAATTTCGGCATAATCTTTAATTTTTTTCCACATCCTATCAGAAGCCCTGTGTAATGCTTATAAACATCATTCAATCTTTTCATGATGGCATGACAGCAAGTGTTGTTGAGGGTGGGCAAACTTCCAACAGCCAGCCTTGATCTCAAATGCAATCAATAAGTATTTCTGTAATATTCCTCTTGAACTTGCATCTACATTGCCAAAAGTGAATTGAAGATTTTCTACCTACATGTACATGTATCATATTTAACTATGTATAAGTCGACCTTTTATGGCCTCAAAAGAAGCTCCAAAAATCCCCCTCGACTTATACACGGATCAGAGATTTTGAGCCAAGTTCCAGCTAAGTAATTTATTCAAAATCAACATAATGTTAACGTTGTCTTGGGCATAACGAACGCAGTGGACAAAAGCCGACGTAAAAGACTTCAAAATGAATGACAAAAGCCTTCAAAATGTATGTAAGCAATTCCAGTTGAAATGAAAAAGGACTTGCCCAACTCTAAATGTTGAAGATACTCACAAGCGCAAATATGAAATAGACACTGGAAATTTTCGTTTTCCAAAGGCGGAAAGCTCTAAAAGTCATTTCTGTTTCTTCGAATAAAACATGATCATTCAACGGTTTAGTAACCTGGTGCAATACCTCATGTTTGTGTGCAAGCATCGTCACTCGTGTTGCGTGAAAATGCTGGTTGGTAATGAATGTTTTTATTCTTTATACAAACCTGGCAGATTTAAATACTTTTGCAAACTTCGTATTGTTTGGTTTATGAGTTTTGTTTTGTTTGTCATTTGAGAAATTATAAGTCAAGGACCAATTAAACCTTGCACATTTTCGCATCGTTCACAAGTTATTTTCAAAGATTGACTCCTGCTTCTGTGATGTTGCATTGTGCTTATCCTCTAAAGCCCTTTATCGTTGAACAACGAAACAGGTTAGTTTGAGGTTTACATGTTCGATTTTCTGAGAACTTTTTTGAAACTCAAGGACAAAATGCCCGCATGTACAACAGCTGTTGAACAACAAAACTACATTTTGTATTAAGCGCTTGAGGTCCTGATTTTTTTGTGTATCCATATTTCCAGAAATCGAAGAATACAAGATTAGTGTCCCATGAACATTTAACAGAGAAATTAAGAAATTGCGTTTTTTGCCATCAAAAATGGGGGGTTGACTTATACATGGGATCGACTTATATACAGGTAAATACAGTATATGAATAGGAAAAAACGATGTTTCAGTTTACAGAAGTAAATGAAATTGAGGTATTCTTACTGTTCGATGCTATTGATACTAAGAAATCTTTTTGGCGTGATAAGGTTCACCCCTTATTATAATCATCTGGCTCCAGTTGTTCAAACGATGGATAGAACTATCCACCGGGTAAATCACTATCCAGCAGATAAACACTAGCAAAACCGATTGAGTTATCCAGTGGATAGTGATTTATCCGGTGGATAGCACTATCCATTGTTTGAACAACGGGGCCTGGTGCGTTTGAAATATTTAGGCCACTGACTAACCTCTCATATCATAAATCTGTCTATTAAATTTGGAGTGTTTCCAGATAGCTTAAAGATTGCTTAAGTTATACCGATTATTTTTTAAGCAAGGACAGTGCGAATAATGGTTATCAAAATAATACAGGGATTCATGGCGCATCAATAAAACATTTTAAAATAGCTCAACTTTAAGCTGACTCTCATTTTCCAGTTTGAATCAACTTCGTAGGTCATTTAGAACCCAAGATATCGATTTGTTGGTTTTATTTAGCCACAAAGATCTGAGAAAGATGTTGGCTGGTGAAAACAATAAGTGTAGAGTAATTTAGTTTGGCTTGTATATAAGTGAAGACGTGTTCATTTGTTGCTGCTTCAATTTGCTGAGAAGACTTTAGTTATCAAAAATACTCGGCTATAAGCCGAGACCCCTTCTATGGCTTAAATTTGCCCAAATTGAGTGTGGATTTGTGTAAAAATCGCTCGGCTTATAGCTGAATAAATACGGTAGTAGTAAAATCAGTAAAAGTGTAACCTTAAACGACATGTAACTACGCTACCCTTGAAAAGTATTTATTTTGCACTTGTTTATCCATACTTAACCTACGGTTGTGTACTGTGGTTAATAACTATGAAGCGCTATTATCACATTGGGCCATTTCCGAGTTGCCGTTTGTCTCAGTTTCGAAGTGAGTCTTGTTGCTCAACTATTGTAAGGGAAATGAGTTTGATTTGCATAAGAATGCGCAACTCATTTCCATTTGAATGGTTGTGCACCAGGACTCGCTTTGAAACTGAGGAATGCAGCATTTCGGAAATGGGCTATTTTTAAGTTAGAAAACAAAGCTGTTAGAATTATCAACAATGCACCACTTCGTGATCATATTACCCCCCACTATGTAAACCTTGGTCTAATTAAGCTTCCCGACATTGTTTAGTTGAATACCGGTCTACTAATTTATGATCACATTATAGATAAAAACCCTCAAATTTTACTCTGTCCTTAATTGTATCTGAGAAACGTAATTATGACACTAGAAGTGCATCCTCTCAACATCTAAGTCCTTGTTCCTTTAGACTAAAATAAATTATGAGGAAATTTTGTCCAGTAATTATTGGATGTTATTATTGGAATGATATCCCTACATCTATTCGTGAAAAGCCAATGAGACAATTATTTAAAAAGGCACTTTATTGGCATTATCTTGCTCAGTATTGATCACTCCCATATTTGCTCTTACATCTTACATGTATGTGTACTGCTTGAATGTTTTTTCTCATTTCTCCTCTTGTAAATTTTCTCTCTTTTATCCTAGTAAATAGAAATATAATTTATAAAAAGGGAGTGTTATTAGTTAACCTACGTGTATATTTTGCCCTTCTCTGTTTATCTTGTTCTTGGCATGTTGAATAATAAATTGATGTATTTTGAAGTAAATGGAGGAAATACATTGTAAAAAATACAAAATACAAATAGGGTGGACTAGAAACTGCCCCTTTCAGTGTGGACCATGGCGTCAAGCAAGGTTGCGTCTTTACTCCATTGCTTTTTAGCATTTTCATCGCTGCTGTAATCTAAGATGGCTTTCATGATTGTGATAAAGGTGTCAGCTTGAATATACGATGGCGGCATATTTAACCCCCACCAACTGAAAGCAAACCCTAAAGTTCATCACATGCTGGTCAGAGAACTGCTCTACGCAGAGGACTGCTTTCATAAGGCTATTGGTACCACAAGGTATGGCCGGGTGTTTTAACTACTGCTTTATGGCGCTGAAACGTGTACAGTGTATCAACGGCTTGTAAAACAACTAGATGCTTTCCATATGCGCTGTTTATGGGGGAAAATCTTGGCAGGATCACATACCTACAGTGTAACACCGAAGTGCTGTCTCACTGCCATATGCGCGGAATTGCGGTCTACTTGATGTTGTACGGATGGTTGAGGAGAGACTACCACATGCTCAGTTGTACAGCAAACTGTCTGATGGCACACACCCACTCGGCACTCCCAAGAAGCGTTTTAAGGATGAACTGAAGAACTCAATGGCCAAATGCAGCATATCAGACTTTGAAACCCTTGCCAGGGATAAAACTAAGTGGAGGATAATGGTCAAGGCTGTTGTTTGTTTGAGGAGTTTGAGGAGTGCCGAATAGAAGAACGCTAAAGAACGTCGTCGCTGCCGCAAGGAGGGAACATCAGCTCCTGGATGCTATCCTTGTGATAGATGTCCAAAAGTCTGTGGATCAGCAATTGGACTTATGAGCCATCACAGAGCTCATGATCACAAAGGGGACTGACAGTATTGCTTCAAATGTGGATCTGTCGCTTTGTGACAGCCAAACCAAACTAACTAACTAACTGACTTACGTTTAGGTACTGTTCTTCTGTGGCTACCCGGTGTACGCTTATGGAGCTTCTAGTTAATTATAACGCCCTAGAGAATTAAAATTCCATGCATCAGCTGAAACAAACGAAATGACCGTGGACGGAAGCAAAGCTCAAATTGTTTAAGGTTATCGTGGCTGAGTAGGATTTTGCCAAGTGAGATTCATGCTTCTGTAGTTGTTATAAATTTAGACAGTGTTTTTTTAAATCGTGTTGTAAGTCGCTAAGATTTGAGGTATATCAAAACATGTCTTGCAGATTAAAAAGTGCCCTTCTTCGTAAAAGCTTCGATTTATTTGCAACTATAGATGTTTCAAGGTGTAATGCGCCCGTGGGAAAGGTGATAGGCTACAATCAGTGACAAATTCATTTTGCACACACATTAAAATGAAACAATTATTTTCACAGTTCTTTTGGACTGAGCACCTCACTCACGCAAACACGGTCCGGCACATTCGTGACTGTAACACTCTATCTCGACGGGTGGGAATAAAGTTTAATAGTGTTAAGAAATGGTCGTTAAGAATTTCTAAGAACGCCACCTCTTTTGTGCCTCAAGTGTCTTCTAGTGAGTCCCAAGAAATTTTCGCCAAATTTAGGTCACCTCGTACTACCATATTATCGCAACTTTCTGAAGCATGATCAAGAAAAAAATTCAATTTCTCCAACCAGGAGCCTGGATTATTGTTGGGATCTGGCCAGTAAGTCAAGCAAAACAGCGCTTCCTTGTTACAAAAAGTGGTCATCTCAGCACACACAAGTTCTAAGTCTGCTAAATTTTAAAAGCCTGGTACATAATCCCACAATGACTTAAAGGAACTAGCTTTAGTCCACCAAAGTGAAAATAAGAGGCTATAATCAACAGAAATGTTAGTAGTAGTATTTACAATCCAACTGTACAAGGCCAGAGATGAATGCAAGGTTACTACTGCCCTGTTTTTAGACCTTAGCAATGCATTTGTCAGCATACATACATCATGAAACATTGAAGAAACTTTGTTATGTAGGCATCTCTGACAATACGCTCAAACGGTTTGCTAGTTACTAGACTGGAAGAGTACAACATACACTTATCAATAGTTCATTGTCTGATTTTCTGGTGATCAAGCATCGCATTCCACAGGGCTCCATACTTGGCACACTTTTATTCAATCTTTATGTCAATGAGCTACTACCTGTTTGTGCTCACTGCTAAGTTGAGTCCTGTGTGGATGATTCAAAGCTATATGTGTCTTTTTGTAACAAGAACATACTAGGCAGTGTCATGGAAGACCTCAAGAGTGACCAGATGCACCTTGCCTCCTGGTGCTGTACAAATTGGCTTCTTATCCTGACAATCCAACCCTCCCAATTTGATCAGGCGTCTCCCGATTTGATGTGTTGCCTCCCGCTCTCCCAATTTTTATCAGGTTCTCCCAATTTATCATTAAGTTTTTTTTTTCTGCAATCTGAGTGTAAAACGTTCATATTACACTTTCTTTTCCTATTATGTCTCGCACGGTGTTTCCATTGAACACTCCATGTTGTGCAGACTCATAAGGCCAGGAGTCGTACTCCATTTAGCAGCTCCAAAAATGGCCGACAAGCATTGGTAAGAATAAAGACTTTAGAAATTATACGACAAAAATGGTGTCAAAATGCAGGAAATGCCACTTGAGAGAAACTAAATTTGCAAAATTTCTTGGAGGGATACCCCCAGACCCCCCTACAGGCTTGCGCTTTGGGCACCAGAAAATACTCCCTATTTTCCTTCAAAAGGGGTTGGAATGTCTGCTTATCAACCCTGGCAAAACAAGATTCTGTGTCTTTGGATCTTCACAAATTCTTAAACAATTAAAATGTCATACCATCCATCATATTTGTATAAAAACAGCTTACAGTTGTGGATACAGTTAAGGATTTGGGAGTCGTGCTTGATAGTCATCTTTCATTCAATGAACACACCAGCATTTTAACCTCTGATAAAATAAACATGATAAACAGGATTCATGATGTATTTGATCAAACTAGTCTTTTAATGGTTATAAATAGCCTAGTTTGTTTTCCAAACTGTTTTATTGCTCATCTGTATTGTCAGGTACTACCGGTAGTTAAGGCAATGTCGCAAAACTGCTAAGTACTGGTTCAGAATTTGCTGCACAAATACTCTCTGGTATGGCAAAGTATGAGCATACAATGTATATCACCTTTCCTGAAGAACTTAACTCTTTGACCAATTGTGGAAATTGTTCTATACCTTAGAGATGCTGTTTTCATTCATTCATCCCTGGAGCAGCCCCCATTGATGAGTACAGTGTACATGTAAAATGGCAGACAAGCTCCCTAAAAATAGCTAACTAACGATGAAGTCTTAAGCAATTTTAGTCAATAGTTATGCTGTACAAGTGCTTGTATGACGACGGAGCACAATATATCAGTACAGCTGTACATTTTTCGATAGTTACATACTGTCATGTATAATTTACACGGGCTCAGCACAAGGGTCAAACTTCCCTCATTCAATTTGGAGTGTATGCATCGATCATTTACTTTTTTGGTCAGCAAACTGTGGAATGTGTTGCCTCCAATCGTCAGAGAAGCAAAAGACATTTTATCTTTTAATGGGGACATAGTTTTTGAGTGAATATAGCTGTTGTTAACCCTTTCACACCCGTGGGGTTCCCCATTGACGAGTAAAATCGTCTGGTGTTAGACAGAGTAAAATCTATAAGTGGCACTCTTGGGAGTGAAAGGGTTAAGTGATCTTTTAAAGTTCATATGACTCAAAGCACAGAGCTTTTACATTTTTAAATTAAATTTTTGTAAAATTTTTACATACATGTAGATTAATAATTACCGGTACTAGTACACACGGGCTTTAATGAGTATTAATACAGTATTACTCAAGTCTGACTCTCAGGATTGAAATGGTAAAGAGGGACATAGTTTTGGCAGGAACAAAAGTCAGACTGGATCAACGCGGATCGCTCGCCTCAGATTGAGCAAAAAATGGTTTTGTAAGTAAAAACTATTCAACGTTTGCCCCAATTTCACCAAGGTTAGCTTAAAGATTAGGGTTAGGGTAATTTCTCAAGACCTTATATTTTTACGTTGATCTGGTCTGACTTTTGTGCCAGCCTCAGTTTTTGCGTGTACCTAGGATTAGGGTCCTTTTATTTCAAATTCAAAAATACAGCATTGTTTACCTGAAAACCCAGTGACTAAAATGTATACAGTAAACCAGCTGTGACAAAAAGGGATAAAGCCATGCCATTCCTTATTGTTACTGGAAGAAGAATTATCACTTCTTGCAGTGATTTTGAAGCCATAATATAATTTTTTACTCAAACCACAAAATAAATTTGTTTGTGATAACAGTCCTTTGTGCTTCTAATGAAGGTCATGAAATTTGGCCGCTGCTTATGAGAAATGCGATCTTGAATTTGCAGACGGTTGCCATTGTGCTATAATTTTATCTAGTTTCTGAGTATCTGAGAGTTTTCATGAAAACTATAGACCTACAACTGTATCAAAGGTTTGGGTCTTTTTTTCTGTGGTGTACAAGAATGTTTGATTTTATCAACGGAGTTGATAATGTAAATTGGGCACTGTACAGAGATTCTAAAAGCTGACGTTACAAGCGTTAGCCCTTGACGAAGGGCTAACACTTGAAACGTCAGCTTTTAGAATCTCTGTACAGTGGCCAGTTTACATTATCAACTCCATTGATGAAACCAAAAATTTTTGTATACTACTTCCCCACCGATGCAGCACCACAGTTTCTTTAGAAACTACCCCCTTCATTTTTTTCTGTGGGTCAAGTTTGCGGCTGAGAAGACAATGTAATACATTCTGTTTCTTGTTAACAAAACTAGTTGTTTGTCAATGTTTGAGAAAGCTATCGAACTATAAAAAATAACTGTCTTTACTGGTATTTTAGGGTGCATTTCCTTTAGTTGAATACTTTATTTATCTATAAATTAAAATCGGAAAACTGGTTTTGCCGCTGAATTTATTAATTGAAGTTTCTCGACATAATTTTTCAATTACCAGAATCCGTAGCGAAATCCGTTTTTGAATTTTGTTCAATTGGAAGTGCGAAAAATCCAAATTTTAAGATAAATCAGTACACCTTAATCAAACGCACACTTAATTTGTGTACTCTTTTGCGGCAAAAATACACACAGTTTGCCTGTATGAATGACAAAAGATGCGTTGCTTTTCGGAATTACATTCAATTTGCGTGTAATTGAGGTGCATGTAAGGCTTGTGTAAATATTTACAGTCGTGTTTTGCCTGTGTATTTTGCGTGTGAATCCGCCATATTGCTTGCATTTTATGCGCGTGCAAGTGCTGCTATTCCTGCGGCCTGCACTGTATATGGAGGGTGTAAACTGCAGGTTGAAGGTTGCAGGTTAGGGTTGCAGGTCGCTGTTTCACCATAGGTGAAGCAACCCAAAACTTTACTAACACTAAGATTTGGCCTAAAATATAGTGTGAACTGTGAGTTGAGATGATTTTCGTTAGAGAGATCAATGTAGTGACTTAAGCAACCTAAAGGAAAAAGAGTTAAGCAGTTGTGGAAAAAGCCTGAAAAAATCCTGGCTTGAATGTGATTAGCTTGGGTCGCAGACGTAATCTAACACCAGTTAGTAACATCTGCAAAGCTGCCCCGAGATCCTTGTTCTGGATCCCCAACAGACCCAACAAACAAGCAGAGAAGTGTGTCTCAAATTTCGGTTTAACCTGATTGGCTATTACCAGTCTTGTCGAACAATTGTTTTTCTTAACAGACCAATCATGGGGCGTACTCAAATACTGGTACGCTGCTGGGGGCCCAGAACAAGGATTTCAGCACTGGTTCGCAGACAGACTTAGTTTCATCTGTGGCTCAGTCTAGAATATAAATTATTTGAAGCCATGACAGGGTGATTGCATTGCTTTGAGCTATCAAGTCCTTTGTGAGCTGGCTAGGTGGGAGTTCATATTGCATCTTGTATTAAGTGAATGGATGATAGAGAAAAATAGTGTGTTAAATATTGTGTATTGAACAGCAGAGTTTAGGTGATTGATTTTCTATAAGGAAAACTTGTCCAAAAAAATTGCAGTGAAAGCCTAAAAACAGCCAAACATGCAATTTCGTTGCATACTGCTTTACTATGTCAGCTATCACGCTATCTAAGAGATGGGCCAGTGCAAGACAAACTACATGTCCTGTATGAAGTGTATGCATGTAATCATAATAAAGAACTGACATGAAGTATCTGAAATTTAAACAGCAAGTTTGTGCTGATTAATATTATGGAAGATCATTGTTGTGGGAAGGTTACAATGTAGATGCACATGTAATATATCAAAAACAAATGTGAGTGTTTCATCAGGGATTCCAAACACTGAGAAACAGATGTTTCGAAGTGTTTGGAACCCCTGATGGAACACAGTGCACAAGTTATTGACATGACTTCTCAACCTTTTTTTGCAAGCTGTGAGTGTAATGTGATGATCTTTTGTTTTATTGGACAAGTGATAGTAATTTGTAAAGGAAATAAATATTCAATATTTGGGTGAGTTTAAAAGGTAGAACTTTTGATTTAATTTGCATAATAAGGGGTGATGGAGAGTTAGTCAGAATCATGCCATCTACGCCTACCAAAGTCGTCAGCCCAAGAAAGTGATACTGTACGATTAACAAGGCCGTTCCAGTTGCAACTAAATAGAAAAATAATTGGGCTGTGAACATTTTTGCCAAATGGCTGGGGTTAAGAGAGATACAACTGCCCGTTTTAGATTGCAGTGGACTTTTTAAAGAATACAAATTACACAAGGTTCAACCCTTGAGTGCAGATAATATATTGCTGAAATGGATGCTCTGTCGCTGATCTATTGGGTGTCCAAATTCATTTTTGTGGTGTGGACGCTAACAATAAAAAGTACTGCAATCAAGTTTTATGTTCAAGATCTCGAAATTTAAGGAAAATTGTGCATGGGTGGTTATTGTTATTTGTGTTTTTTCCGGAAGGTTTATTAGCACAAAGTTTCATTTAAATTGAAGTGTTTTGATCAGTTTTGGAACTAACTTGGGCGTTTCATGATCTCTTGTTTCATTGGGTATCAAGATACATGCACCTGACCAAAATGGGGCACTCTGATTGGATAATAACATGATTATGAATTATCAATGAGCTTGAGAACTAATCATGAGGTACCAAGTTCTATTACCCTTTCTTCACCTCTTGAAATTTAGGGACACCGACAAGACATGTCATGGATGCTTGAATGGTGGCTTTGAGATAATATTACGTGAAGCTCGTTTTGACAACATGATGATCATCAAAAGATTTGACAAGATGATGATCATTAAGAGAATCTTTCAAAGCAGTGTAAACATGATGATGGTGTAAAGGTCAACATGGAGGAAGGTATCATAATGGTTCAAGTAAACACAAATATTGTGAGAGGTTCTTTGATCAGAAGAAATTTTTTGTCCTTTTGGAGATGTAGTTTAGGTAGTGGGAGTGGTTAACAGGTCTTGGTTTTGATCTCCATCTCACAACTGAGAAGTACATGTAAGCGCTATCAATTGGAAATGTGAACTCCAGACGTTTTTGTTGATTTCTGGCCACCATGATAGTGAACCACAGTGGTACACCAACATGGCTCCGTACAAAACTCTATAACGTTTGGTCACAGACGTGCTTCAGCAAGTAACTCAGAAAAAATGTACCACACAGACCTCAGACTTGGTGAGGTTGTTTATGTATTGTTCTTCTAACACATTCCATGTTCTTGGCCTTTTCCATTGTATAGCTTTGAGTTGATTTATTTGTGGCATGCCAGTGAAAGCAATCTACTTTTAAACTGGGTGGTATTTTTCAAACCATTTAATAGTCATGAAACCACTGTTCGTCATCTGAACTATTAATTTTGAAGAATATGAGTGAAAGAAACTTGTGATTAGCTAGTGGTTATCGTAAGGGCATTTAATTAAGGTGTTCTAATCAAGAAAGGCACCTCTGATTTTACAGCATTAATAATATTGAATTCTCTGTGATTGGATAAATGTAGTAAGGGCACTCGTTAAGTAAAGGTATTAAGGGAAGCAGATGAAGACTGAGGTATATGTGGAAGAGGAGGAAGTACTGAAAGGGAAGGGAGATGTGGAAAAGGAGACAGCCCACTTACCAGGGTAACTGTCCCTCCCTCCTCTCTCCACCCCTCAAAATCCCAACCCCTATTTTTCAACCAACCACAAGGAAGTGGTAAATCCCTTTTTAGACAGTTGATAAAAAACAGTCAAAAGAATAAAATCCTTAAAACAATAAACTGAACTATTTGAAATAATTATTTGAGAAACCAAAACCTAAACCTGCAAAATGACAGCATATAGAACTCTCATCCAGCAGTCAGTGTTTCCTACTTCTCTTAATCTAATGTTTTATTGAACATATATCATGCACATAGAAAATGACACTTGTACATGAAGCAAAACAAATTAATTTTGCTGAACAGCCACTGCAGTATGCAACAGTGCCATTGCTAAATTTTGAAGTGAAAGCTGTCAAATGTTACCTATGTAATTACAATGTACTTGAATATTAGATCTTAATTCTTAGCGGGAATGTGTTGTCACTTATTTTTTTTTTTTTTCGTAGCAACTATAGAATCTAATAGATGATAAATAATTTTGCTTTGTTATTTACATGTAAAATCTTAGGTGAAAAGAAAGGCAAACCTTGTTTGCCTGTCCCAGAAGACTGTTATGGCATGCCTCCACAGCTCAGTGTCAAGCCATTAAAAGAGAGAGATCTTCGAGCTGTCAGAAGATCCTGGCGAAGTGTTGATCTGCCGATTGATATTTTGCTACTGGCAGCGGAGGCTTGTGGGTTGTCAAGTTGTTTCTCATTTCTGGGGCAACCTTTCAAAAGTTACAACATAGAAGTTGGTTGGATATATTTTGGATACATTGGCAGTGCTAGTAATCAAGAGCAGCTTAAGGTTGCATTAAAGAGATGTTCTAAAGGTTCTGAAGTCCCAGGGGGATCTTCAACAGCAGTAAAAAATGTAGTCAGAGTCTTGAAGCCAAAGGCTGTATTTTTGGTGGGAACTTGCAGCGGTTTAAGCTCAGATAAAGTCAAACTAGGAGATGTAATTGTATCTGCCAAGTTGACAACACCAGCTGGATTCAAAATTCCCATGAGTCCAAAACTCGGTGATCTTGTTAGGGATGCCCCCTTTGGGTGGGATGCTCCTTTGAAAAATACAGATGAATTGGAAGTTAAAGTACACTGTGATGGTGATATTTTAAGCCAGGCAGAGTGGTGTAAAGTGGCTGGTCTTCAAAAACAACATCCAGAAGCAATTGCTGTTGAGACAGAAGGGGAAGGTAATAGTTTTAACAATAAATGGAAATAAACCCTTAACTAATTTGTATTAAGATAAATTTACGAAGAATCCTAAAATTATTAAATTCTTTTACACCCCCCCCCTCCCTGTTTTTTTTTTCAATGACACATTAAGCTAAGCTACTGTATGTATTTGCTGGATGTTCTTTCCATGAAATGAAGTTGAATAGAAGACTGGCAACAAAGATTATGTTAGTGCATAATCAGATAGCTTCCATTGAAATGTGTTATCTCCAAGGTTGAAGATTCCATTCTTAATACTTTGTATGGGTAATCAAGAGATGATTGTGTTGATAGAATGGAAGAAATTGTCACTTTGAGGAGTATTTCTAAAACCCTGGAAGTTTACATTTACATGGGAGGAGAATAAAATGGCTGTTAAGTGCACATTAATATTATTGTTACATTAATCTTTAAAAGAAATCAAAGCCAGAGACAGGGTTCGTACGCATCTTGAAACCCTTGAAAACCCTTGAATTTTGAGAGTACATTTTCAAGGCGTTGAAAGTCCTTGGAAATCTCTGCTCTTCATTCCTGGTCCTTGAAAGTCCTTGAATTTTTACTGGCCCGCAATTTTGAATCTTTGAAAACTTCATTAAAAGTAATCAGCCACTCAAGTCATGTCATACAAATGCGAAGAGCTGTGGGGTCGAGAATGGTTATCAGTGCCTTTGCATTATTTTCACGCATGTATGTTTTTGAAAATGAACAAGAATTGTACTGTCAGACTATTTCCATGGGTAAATTCTCCGACATGAATAAAAAAAGAGGTCCTTGAAATTTCAAAATTTGGCCCTTGAAAGTCCTTGAAAAGTCCTTAAATTTTTGCTCTGAAAAAGTGTACAAACGGTGAAACCCTGCAGAAAGTATAAATTTGGTGTCCTTGATCTCGTCTGATGAACTTGAAGCTGCTGTTCCAAGGTTTGACTAGGAGATATGAAGCAACAGAGTGTTTCTTGAAGCCCTTTCCCTAAAACCTTGAAGCTCTGATATTAATTCCCTTCGTCCTTACCTTCAGGTGTTTTTGCTGCAGCCTATGATGAAGAGGTTGAGTGGGTGGTAGTAAAAGGTGTGGCAAGTTTTGTTCATCAAACCCATCCATCAAGTAGTGAGTGGATATCCTTTGCAAGCACCATGGCAGCGTCTGTTGTTGCAAAGATGCTCTGCCCTGATGTTTTCAAGGATTGGCCGAACTGTAACCAAGGTAAACGTCATCAATGGAAAATTGTACTCCACAATAGAGTAGTACCTGAAGTACCCTGACCTCTACTATCTAGGCTTTTCCCTTATTTGTATTTTTACCGAAGTCATCAAACCTTTTTATTAATCAAAAGTAGTTATGGTGAAAATCGAAGGATGATTTGCTTTGTTGGCTTTAAAAGCTGCAAACTCCAAATTATAAAATTGATGTATCTACCTTGAAAACAGGAGAAAAACAGTGATGTTTGCTCCTGGTGTTGCTGATGAAATGTATTCCAATTTTTGTGATTGGGTTCTAAACAACTGTCTGCTCTTATGTGGTCAGGTTTTGGAGACAATGTGACCACACCGCCGTGCTAGAGAATTCTCTTAAAGTTGTGGTTGACGTTCATGAAATGTTTTTCTTTAGGTACTAGCAACGTGAAAGTTGAGCAGGCAAATGCACAGAAAGGAAAACGAAAGGAAAGCCAACTTGAAGGTTAGTTCAAAGTAATGAAATCACTTTATTAACACCAAAAAAAATTGATGTTATGTATCTAAGTGACAGTAGTTGACAATATGTGTGCAGCAGCCAAAGAAGCATAGTTTTCGAGTTGGCTGCTGCTTATGAGCAATTGAAAGAAAGGACGAGGAGATAACAAGGAATTTAAAGAAAGCAGGCAACAATTTACAAGGTTCAAGTAATGCACATACGAAGAAACATAGATTTATTACAAGTTAGGATACTCATTTATATTTTGAAATAATTTATACAGTAGTACATGTATAAACTACCCAAATTGTTCATTATTTATATAGTTCAGACAAGTACAAGCTATGACTGATATTGAAGTAGATAACTTT
>JALIRR010003235.1:7500-22500 GCA_023091755.1 Montipora sp. Colony 1 RG-2022 | reverse complement strand
TGATCCCCTCTTTGACTAACAATGCAGTGCCGCCGCCCCTGCGGCCTGGTCGCGGACAATGTATAAGTGTTCTGTATCCGGGGGGAGTAAGTTCGTTCAAAACTGCAGAGTGATGATCTTTAAGCCAGGTCTCACATATGGTGAACAAATCCGCTCTTACATCACACACTAAGTCCAAAAAAGCAGCTGATTTATTATTCAACGACCTCGCATTTAGAGTACACAAGGTCAACTGTTGATCACTGGGATACAAACGAACACGATCCGGTGTTATTAGGTTTCCAGTGTTTCGCGTCGATCTAAGGCGTTCGATCTTTTGTTTCAGACCATTGAGGCGTGATGAAGTGTGAGCAGGTCCTGGGTTTAGCTTAAACACTAAATCGCCTTGCAACAGTGGACAGAATGTAGCAGTGGTGTTAAAATAGTAAATGCACGGACGTCTCTGTCTCTTGACACCAGAGCGTCTCAAGAATGCAAGTCGAGGTGTGCCTTTGCGTAGATCTATACTGATTACTCTTTCACAATGATTCGCGATCCATGACCCGATGAACAATGCGCTGGGTGCAGCTAATGAGGCCTTATTGTACACGATGCAAATTTTGCTCCTCTGCCATCCAAGACCACAAGTCGAAGGAGATCCAAATATCGCTAATTCTTGCACCAATACATTTCTGGTGAGCTCAAAACTCGAACTGAAGATTCTAAATTGCCTTAGACACATATCTTCATGTTGTGCTCTCCGAAGAGGGGCCGCAGAGAGGAGAAAAAGGACCCAGAACACGGAGGTAGACATAGCGAGCAACACTCGCAACACTCGCAACTAACAATTATTATTGACGCGAAAGAGATAGTTTAACCAGAGACTCTGTGACAGTAACTGCTTCTTTGAATAATTTTTAGCTTCGTAGATAATACTTGACCAGGCTTGTAAAATTTCCAGCAAGAAGACATTCGATGCTTTGAAGTAAGGAGATAAATCCTTTTTGTGGAGATTACCTCTTAAAAGTATTTTTAACCTAACTTTGTTGCAAAGTTTACTCCTTGAGCCACCAGCTTCAACTTTGATACTTTGTTCCAAAAGCCAAAAGCAGTTGTATAGCAATGGTGGAGGTGATGATTAATCACTTTGTTTTGGTTCAAATGAAGAAAAAGAAAGTCAAAGTAATGATCGCACTTTAATTAACGCTTTCACCCCTAAACCGGCCATACTTAGTATTTTACTCTGTCTAAAGCCAGAGTATTTTGCTCTGTCTAACACCAGACGATTTTACTCGTCAATGGGGAACCCCATGAAGTCAACAGTCTTACAGTACATGTACTTCTAAAAATAAAGAAAATGAATTCTGTGGACTTAAACATTCCCAAAAAGAAATGGAGTATATTCCAAATATGGTTACGTAAACTCTTCAAGATTTAAATTACCTGCTTCAGGAACTTCGAATGAATATTTTGAATATTTTTCCTGAACTCCTGCAAACTATGTTCACTTTTTAATGGTTTGCCCTTTAAAAGTAACATTCAGAAATAATGCAAATACAACTGAGGTTGTTTTGCATTATCTACAAGACAAGACAACAATATTCTTTATTCAAACACAATCAATATCATTAATTTAAAGCAATAATACATGCTTGTGGGGTCATGTGCTAACTATAAATGAGATTTTACTGCCCCATCAGTAAAATACGGTTAATGGAACGTGACCATACTAAAAGGGGCTATTCATGTCGCGTTAGTTATCTTCGTGTTCTTTGTAGTCGGTCGTTCAAGGTCATAAAATCAGTGATTTTGTTGTAAATAAAATGAAGACATAGTGACTTTGTTCCTAGATATCAGTTTATAACGTACACTTGCATTGGCCAAATCTGTTAAGGCCCCATTCATAACTGTTAAAGAGCACGTGTAATACCTACCTGCTCATAGAAGAAGCTGTACAACTGGCTACTTTAATAGACAGAGTCTAGCTATAAAAGCCTCAGTTAGCCGTCCAAGGTTCACTTGGCAGTTTTGTCTTCTATAGTAAACCAACTAGCTGTTGGCATTTGTTAAAGTTTTTTTCCCTCCCTCCCTCCCTTTGGAGATGCCTTCATTAAAATTGGGTCACTCCTGCGAGGTGCGGTTAAGTCTGCGCAGCGACTTTCCCCACTTGTTGGCTCGTTTGCCTTTGTACATTGCTCGCTACCAATACTCTTGTCCGATCCAGCACGTGCTCTTTACCAATCAGCTCGTAGTGCTGGGGAGATAAGTGAGGTTGTTCTATATCACGCAATCCGGAAGTCGCATAGGCTAACCAGTCGCAAGGCAGTGTTCCCCTCAAAAAACGCCAATACGTCTGTTGTCTCGTTCTATTGCGCCTTACATTATGCGTTAAAAGCTAACTATGTTGATACCAAGGAACAGTGACATTAATAAAGATACACTACAGGAAATAAAAGCTTAAAACTATGTGACAAACATGGGATATCTACACATAAGGGATAGGAAAAATAAATCAATTGCTATCCAAAGATCATATTGCAAATACACCAAAAGGTAACGGTTGATTGACAAGTTCCTTGTTCAAAATGGTAGAGCATGTTTGAAGTCCAGCAGGACCAAGATGAGAAGTTATGATAAAAACTTTTAACATATTTTTTACCAAAGTTATTTTACTGCCATCAAATCCAATGAGACCTTATGCATGGGACACTGTTTCTAGCTGCAGCTCCAAATCACATAATATATCAATAAATTTTGCCATCTAAGAAAAAACCAAACGTGTGGGGTGTAACCAAAAAAAGTCCAAGGCAATACAGCTTCCTTTCAACCTTTTCAGGAACAACTATCCACTGTCAACCATACTTGACTTAAAACAGAATTTCCTTGATCCAACAACACATGACAGTCCCCTAAAACAAAATAACATCATTAATGCTTCCGGAAAACAATAGTCTAAAAAAAAAAAAAAAGATTTCAAAAACAGTCACGAACTTGAATCTATAGATATCTATATACATCTGTACCTACAATCCTGTTCTTCCAAACATTACTTTAACTAACATGGATTGTGATTTTGATTTAAACTCGAATTCATTGCAAATCCGACCATCACTTGGAAACTACTTGAACGCAAGGATCGTTGAGTTGTGACTGCTAAAAAGTATATAATAACTTAGACCTTCACCAGAAAAGGGAATATAAATGACCTTAAAAGCAGCTATTTAAAATATTTGATACTAGCTAGGGTTACGTTCCCAATGACACAATCACATTCAAAATCAAATTCACATCTGATCGAATCATTGATCATTAATGTAGAGGTGCCGATCGTAAGGTGTAACGCAGAAAAAAATAACCTTCACGTTGGACAATATTGCCATTTCCTTGCCACCTGGTACAAGCCAATTCACACATGAACGGAAACCTTGGGAATCCTCCTTTCTGCACATTACAGTAACTTTTTGTACCCGGTGGCAACAAACTTTCCACATTAAAAATTGCGTAAAAAACTCACCTGTTTCGCAGCTCTTATCCCACGAAATAAAATTTGCCAGGAGCAAATTTTCCGAGGATGCTGGTTGGATTGGACTTTCAAACGTTTTACACAACATATACGTTCTCTAAGAATACATTCCACTTGAAACTGGCGTTAAAACTAGCCTTGATCGCTCTAAAAAGAACGGAAACCAACAAGCTACCGATACTCAAACCGCAGCCATTTTTCTGTTCTTCTCGGGAGTGCTTTTTTCACGAGAGCCAATGATAGTCTGGAATTGCGTCACGTGCCATATCGCGCGACTCATGCGCAGACATTTTTCGCCAGTGAAGCATTGGGTGATTCTCTGTTATCAGCAAAGAACATACAACAGATACACTTGTTTTGCACTAGTACACAATTCTCTTTTAAATATTTCTCCAAGCCATAACTGCATAATTTTAGTAGGGATACATAAGAGTGTAATGGAGTTGTTTAAGCATCTTCCAATCAACATAATATCTTAACTTAAACAAAATTCCAATATTCTTAGCTAATTTATTTCTAACTTGGGCAATTTGATCCTTCCAGCTCAGATGTTGATCAAGGTAGAGACCGATATATTTTATACAAGTTTTCCTATCAAAGTTTAGGATACTTATTGAAGTGACTTTTTTCCTAGGTGAAGTTATTAACATGAAATTGGTCTTTTGCATATTAACAGATAGTGTATTTAATTAGCAACACAATCGTTAAGGACACGAATCATCTCACAATTCATAACTTATTCAACGTCATTACATCACCAGAAGTGTAAAAGATGCTGGTAATGCGGACAGGTATCATCAGCAAAGAGACCGAAGGAGAGGATTTTTTTTTTCAACACTTGAAGAGAATTTTCGTATCTCCAAGCGGCCATGTATAGCTTGCTGCATAGTGTGGTTCTTCTTAAAACCAAACTAGTATATTCGAATACGAAATCATGCTTGTCAAGGTATTGATCAAGCTGATCATAGACAATTCATTTCAAAGCCTTGCTAAAGAGGGATAACGTTGCTATTAGCAGGTAATTACTAGTGTCAGTCTTGACTTAATTTTTTAAATCTAGAGTTACTTTAGATATTTTAAATACATCAGGTACTATACCCAAGGTTGTCATTAGAAGCTGGTAGGCGGCAGAAACCCGCCGGCTGTCAGACCATTTTGTGCCGGCTACTTTGTGCACCAGAAGTTTTGTAATATTGAGATTTGCCATCTAAAGAAATACAACGAGGCGTATGGTCATTGTCTTATGTTTTTCTGATTTTATGGAAGAAGGAAACAACTAGCAACCTGTACAGAAAGTACCCTGCGAAAACTTTTAGTGGTGTTGACAGCTAACTTGCGAAATGTAAAATGCGTAACCGTCACGAAGCATGAAACGACACGTGCGTTGATACTTCGATCTCTCGATGATTAGTTCTCAAGTCAATCGAAGAAGACAAATTCTAGCGAAAAAGTGAGCAACCAAGGCACTTTCGGCTGCAGTCAAATATTACTAATAATTACCAAACTCACCGAAAGTGTGTAATACCACAGATTGATTTAAATCTCATCTAATCTGAAGCCTTTATCATTCCATCTCGGAACATCCCCTGTGTCCCTGGACAGGTCATTAAACTCTGTCAACCACAATAATAGGGAGTTTAAGCAAAGATGACGGCAAGAATTTGATTGGTTAAAAAAGGAAAAATCATCGCGTTACGGGATAGTTCGCCTGTATTCTACAAGGTGAACAAGACGGAATAATCGCGAAATACTTGCGATAGCGCTAACTTATATTTTGGACTGCCGTTTTCGTTGCCGTTGCTTAAACTCCCCAATTATTATAGCCTTGCAATTACACCTTTTCTACTCAAGATTGAGAAAACATTGAATGAAACTTTTATACTGAAAAGATGTAAATTTCCAGCGTAAACTTACCTTCCTCAGGTGAGAGGAAAATTATTCATCATCAAATATGTACCCAGTTGTCCTGTTGTGACCAGTGCAATGCATCCTTTATTGACATTTGTAAATATTTCAAATGGACATAGAGAACCACACATGTTTAGAACCTAAAAACGCGAGGACTTAATGGGAAAGCTTTGACCGGTGACAGCGCGCCCAATTTCACTGACAGGTGACCTACTTGTGAGGAGTAAGAAATGACTATTTTCTCCTAAACGAGGTTGGTGACCTATCTTTTTTTTGGCACAATTTTATTCTCTTACTCCTCCTCTTTGTGCTGTAAAACGTTTAAAAGAAATTTACGTCAGAAAAAAAAGTTACAGGGAAAAGAGTATTCGTAGCCATCACTCGTGGACACAAAATTGTCTCCTCCCCCCCCCCCCCCCCCCCCCCCCCCCCCCCCGGGGGGGGGGGGGGGGGGGGGGGGGGGGGGGGGGGGGGGGGGGGGGGGGGGGGGGGGGGGGGGGGGGGGGGGGGGGGGGGGGGGATCACGCACCCGAGGAATATTTGTAGTCAGTGCCGTTTCATGTCGTGAGCCGGTGTCATAAAACAAACATTAAATTATTCCTTTTGAACCATAAAATAAACCTGTTTTGTTATTTCAAGAATTACGCCAAAGCTGTGCCTCCTGATGCTGTCAAACGTAGCGTGAACCGATACAGCAAATTTATCCTTGATAGATGAAGTCGCAATGATTAAATGAGTAAATTGAGCAAGCTATACCTCCCAAACGAGGTTGGTGACCTATGTTTTTTATTGCATATTTCAAGTCACCATAACGTAGGAAACAAACGAGAAAAGTTTAAAGAAAATCTTACGATAACTTCTATTACTAAGGAATCACCTTAAAGGGGAACTGACTGTCATGCTTACTTTGCTGCTTTTAGGTCAAAAATGGGTAAAAATCTGAATGAGTACCTTAACTCACATGAACAACATTCCTGAGAACCCACTGACAAGATAGTTAATTTTTGGTGTCTTTATGAGGACACTGTATCCAAACTTGAAAAAAACTGGCCAGTTTCTTCAAGCTTCAATCCATTTCCATCCTCTTCATCCTTGGCTGCAAACAACAAATAGTACACTTCAATGGTCACTGGCAACAAAACTGCAGCATTATTTTTTGGTTTTCATTGATGCACGGACGTCTTTTATTGTTTTGAAGTATGACTAAAATACAGTGACACTACCCCTTTAAATCACGCCTTTTTCTCTCTCGAAGCTAGCGTATATTTCTATTCTTTAAAAAAAAAAAACAGATCGTCGCTTCAAAGGCTTTATGTCCCCTTTTCTGTAGGTGCATTCAACCCTTTGACTTCCAACAAAAGCTGCATGCAGCTGCAAATACGGGAAAAGCTGCATTGATGGAAACCTTCTCTTGCCCCAATGAAGGTTGAGTGCACATCTTTTTGCGATTTTCATCTCTGGAACTTCATCTTGTATTTGAAAAGTGTTCTAAGTCACTGGACAGATAAACACTGTTAGACCTTGTGAAGACATGATATGCTTCACTTTGAGAGGAATCTGTCGGTAAAATACCGACCCTAATATTATTTTGGAAAGTACGGTGGCTTCAAAGGGACATCAATCAAGAATTTTTTTCTGCAAGTTCGAGTTTGAGTTCGAGTTCGCGTCCGCGTCCGCGTCCGCGTCCGCGTCCGCGTCCGCGTTCGAGTTCGAGCAAGAGTTCGAGTAAGAGTTTGAGTTCGGGTTCGAGTTTGAGTTCGACGTGAGTTTAAGTAGCAGTAGCAGTAGTAGAAGTAGTGGCAGTGGCAGTGGCAGTGGCAGTGGTAGTAGTAGTCGTAGTGGCTTTTGACACGAACGCGAACCACCTCCTAACCACCCTAAACTGGGAGAGGCTATCAATTCGACGAAAGAAACGGAAAGCCTTAATGATGTACAAGACAATGAATGGACATGCCCTGGATTTATCGTCAACGTCTTTTCACTCAGTACTACTCTAGTTACAACTTAAGAAACTCTGAGGGAAAACTGGCTTTGCCAAAACCGAGAACTAGTTATTTAAAGCAAAGCTTCTCATATAGCAGGTCCACATTATGAAATAACTTGCCCAATAGCTTAAAGAATGTTGGATCTGTTCATCAGTTTAAGCGAAATTAACTTAAAGAAGGTATCCAGTTTATCGGATTCCCACACGACAATCGTGTAAAGCAGTTGTAAATTCAATGTAAATAGTTTTAGTTTTTAACTTGTAAAGCTTAACTGATGATTTAAATAAAATCTTACTACTACTACTACTCCTCCTCCTCCTCCTCCTCCTATTCAAAAGTCGAACACCAACTTGAATTCGAACTCGAACTTGTAAAACTCGAACTCGAACTCGAACTCGAACTCGAACTTGTAAAAAAAACCCTTACCCTCCACCGTACGAAAGCCATATGAGACCGAAGAAACTATTTTTAACGCAGAAGAGGACTTGGCCCTAAAAGAATTCAGAAGTCGTACCGGTTCAATGAAGCACAAAAATCTCTGCCTATTCAACTTCATAAGCTTCTTTGGCGGAGTGTGTGAATCAAATTTTAGTTTAATTTTAAGATATTCAGATCGCTCGCGATCGACGGCTGTTGTCATTACCTATTATGATGGGTGTTCAAAGGGTTCGTATTGTAGGTATGTGGCAGCTTTGTATACTCATCAAAATGTAATTCAAACATCAGTGAAGTACTTTCAGAAGTTCTTTGAATATAATCTCGTCTCAAGAAAAACATATGTACTCTTAGCCAAGCTGAAAGATTGGCTATGACCTCGTGCGTGACAGCCGTTCGGCGGTTTGCAATGAATTTTTATTTAAAATAGCCTTAACTCTTTTCGACCTGGACGTGTCGCTTTTGTCGGGCCAAAAAAGAAAATTAGAGGCGATAAACTACAGCGTTAAAGCTTTAACCTTATGAACAATATGTTATGTAACTTTATATGTATATACTAGGACTAGGATTTTTATAGGTCTTTAAAGTTGACCATTATTTCACCTCAGCGAAAAAGATACAAAATACATAATTTCAACGGGCATTGCACTGACTTAAATGTAACAACCAGCCCAGTCAAAATGTGCCGGCACCCGGCTATTTGGCCGCCTACAACGCAATATCTGCTGCTTAGTTTTGAGTTGTTGTTCATCACTGTAAACTATAAATAAAAGTTATACTAATAAAGTATTATCATTTTTCTTGCTATGTTGTTCCTTTAATTGCCACGTTTCAACTGCATACTGCTAGCTTTCATCGTTTCTCAGGCTATAAGGTCTCTTGTACCAGTTCAAATTGTAACCAAAAAATATACGACGTCAACCCGATCCGCACAAGCTGCACACGATCACTTCTACAGGAACGCCTTAAACATTGTGTGCTCATGGCGTGGAAAAGTGAGCCGAATGGATGGTCAGGGGCTATGGTTGTTGCAGATATAAACAAGATGGCGTCCAAACGATTTCGTGAGGTTGGCTTAGGGACTCTGCAAATTTCTACATTTTATGTACGGTATCAGATATGTAGCCCCAGAAACCCATACATGTAGCTTTGCATTGAGATAATGTAATGCTCAAATGATTTGAAGATCTGAAGCCTTCAGTTTAACTGACTGTATAATATATTATGAGTCAACTTTTAGCAACTGAGTTTCTCACTTTAATTTCACAGTTAAGAAGTACTTGCTTGTACTATAGTTATCCTTTTTTCCAATAATGCTTCTGGCGGAATAACTTTAATTAGAAAATTGAAGGTCTTGTGTGACTCTTCATCACGGTTCTCTCAATGCTATCAAATAGGGGCTCAGTTTACTCTAAAATGCACCAGATGCAACCATCTAATGAAGCCAATATTTTCAAAAATTTCCGGGGGAGCATGCCCCCAGAACCCCCTAGCATGCAAATCCTTTGGTTCCTGCTGCCTATTACTATAGCTTACTATAGCTTGCCTACTACTCAAAAACATTTGACTGGGCTGAACAACATTAAATAAATTTTAGATTTTTGAAAAGATAAAAGGACCTTTTACCAAAACACAAAATATCAAACTGCAAATGCACCATGTTCTCGCGTACGAAATTGCCAAAGTTGCAGAATTTTTCATTGTTTTTCCAAGGGACCAGCGGCTGTTTTGGCGAATTTTGAACGTTTGGATTTTTCGGAAAAAGCAAAGCGCACGAGAACTTTTTTATATAATTTTTGAAAATAGTTCACCAAAGGGGTCCCTTGGGTAAAATAAAATAAAACATGAAATTTTGTAACTGTTGGCCGATTCTCGATATTTACAGTCTGAGGCTCTTAAGCATTGGAAAGGTACTCTAGAAATATTATGTATTATTAATATCAAATATTAGATCTTGTTGTTGTTGTTGTTGTTATTATTATTATTATTATTATTATTATTATTATTATTATTATTATTATTACACCTTTTGCTGTTCATTTACGCAAAATATACATTCATTTGCGTCAACAGTTGAAACTATACGGCAAGTATACGTTCATTAGCACTGCCACAAACTTCATTAACGCCAACGAACTTTCAATAACGCTATTTGCATATGTATTAACATTCAATAGCATCAACGAATAAACAATTGCACCGTTGGGCAATCAAAGTTAACAAATATACTTTCAATCTCGCGCAGTGCTTAATCATCAACACCGATATAAAATCAATTGCATAGTATGACAATCAATGGCGTATTAGAAACATACAATAATGCAATTTGCATGGAGACGCACAATCAATTGCACCTTTATACAATCGTTCATTTGAAATGGTCAACCATTTAAGTGAACTGACAAATGTTGATATTTTTCGAATAAAAAATAGGAAGGAAAAAATATTCATTAGTGTCGTTCATCGTAATTGCGTGTATTTTAAAATACTGAACAAAAATACAAGAGTATGTACATTACAGTATCAGTTAAATTTTGTCCTTTTCTTTTTTTGCACAATCTTTTGCTGAAGGAGATATAAAATGAAAAACATTTTACATGTACTGTACCTATTGTTTGTATATTTGCCGTATAGTTTCAACTGTTGACGCAAATGAATGTATATTTTGCGTAAATGAACAGCAAAAGGTGTATTGTTATTATTATTATTATTATTATTATTATCTATTTGAGTGCACTGGTGTTAGTTTCTTTCTATCCATTACATTGCAAAAAATGTATACTCTAATAGGTATGATTTCAGTGTGGTTTAGGGTCCAAAATTTTGCCTTATTTTGTTTTTTAAAGCTCGTCTCCGAATGCGAATTGATGTTGCGGCTGTCACTGAAGGCAGTGCACAGGAAGGCACGGGAATGGAAGTACATCCACAGCAACATCAAGAAGTTGTCCAGGAAGAAACAGAAAATTTTGGAAAGAAAACTAGCCAATATACGCAAGCACTTTTGAATAAGATTGCAGACAAGTACCTTCAAGATGTTAGCCCTTCAAATGTGGAGGAGTATAATGGTTTCATGTTTTATCTTAAAGAGATGCGTAAAGTACTGGTTGTTGATGTTAAGCCAGGGTGCTTAATAGTCACTGTTGAGGTTCGTTCTGAGAATATCCTTGAGGAGCTATGGAAAGATTATCGTGAAGGACGCTTGAATGAAGTGGCTCAGAAATTTCTAGTAACAGAGGAGCTGCTGGTGGAGTGTGGCCTGACTGAGCTTAAACTGACCATACATATTGCGGAAGAGGAGTACAAGGCTTGTAAACGTTATTTTTGTGGTAAGTTGAATAAAAAATAACAGCAGTGATGTGAGGGAGGCCATGTTGGTGATCCAAAGTAATCCACCATTGTTATGTTAACAGGTTCTTTCGTGAAAGAAACGACTTCTTTTGAAGTGTGGGCTATAGATGAAAGAGAGAAATGATCGTCGCACTTATCTTGACAATCTAAGCAATTTTCACCTAAACAGACTTGAAAACTTCAGGTGATTCCAACGAGATTTAAGCAATGTGCAATACTCTACCAATTGAAACCACACAGTTGGGAGCAGGTCAATTTGGGCTCATGTGTTCCTGTGAAAGGACTTGATGAAAGAAATCAAGGCAATTTTTCGCAGAGGTAATGGGTTCGAATCCCGTTGAAGCCACCTGGATTTTTCAGGCTCTGTCTTTAAGACACGATTGTTTAAAATTGTCAAGATAAGTGCGAAGTTCTTTTGTTTTGGTAAAAAAAAAAAAAAAAAACACAGCCACTAAAAAACTCATCATTATACATGTACATGTAGGACCCTAATTGTCCAACTGTGGCCAACTGGGGAAATCAATTGGCTTGGAGTTACTCTTGGTTTTTATTGAGCTTTAATTTGTGGTTAAACAGCAATGCCTTGTAGTCAGCTGGCTCTTGTAGACAGCGCACCACATTGGTATTCACCGATCAAACCCAAGCCCGTGTATGAGTCGGACGATGCACAGGCCGAGGGCGAGAGTTGAGGGCGAATAGGATAGACGCAAAGATCATCGATCGGAAGAAACATCAAGTCATCGTGCACGAGATGAGCTGTCATGTCTAAGAAGGAGTAGGAGAAGACACTGAAGTATATAGTCCATTACGATGGGAGATTAAGGACGGTGCCTACTAATTCAAAGGTATTTTTGCGCGGTTTTATGAATATGCGGGAAAAGCAGTGTTATTAAAATCCAAAAAGAAAGTTGGGGGTAGCCACGCATTTTTCAACGATAATTAATCAACAATATTAGCAAAAAGCTTTAAAATACAAAGCAATGTATGGCGTTCCTTTCCAAATTAAAGCTTAATTATCTCTGAAAAAGGCATGGTTACCCCAATTTTCTTTTTGGATACCAAGAGCACTTGCTAAGTTCTGCTTTCTCCGCATAAATTTAAACTGCGCAAAAATATCCCTGCATTATTAAGCACTACCGATAGGAAATCCGAGTATGTGGAGATGCGCAGAACGTATGCGCAATAACAATAGTAGGCACCGTCCTTAAGCAACTTTATCCCTGATATGAAATTCGTCAAGATAACATCATTATAGATGTCTTGGGAGGCTGGTCAAGCAAGTTGGACACTAGTATTAGGGAATTGCTGGGAAGTAGAAGAAAAGATGTGCTGACGAACATGCAGAAATCAGTTTTGTCAAGCACACTGAATATTGCACGGATGTTCAAGGTTGCAACGTTATGCCGAAGCGAAAGAGTAATTTCAATTTTAATCATAGAGATGTTTTTACTGCATATAATAAATAATAATAATAATAATAATAATAATAATAATAATAATAATGGTAGTAGATAATAATAATGGTAGTAGGTGCATTGGGTTCAGTGTCAAAGAAGCTGGCAGGCCACTTGGAGCAACTAGAAATTAAGGACTGAACAAGAACGATGCAAAAGTCTGCTCTACTCGGATCGGCAAATATCCTCAGAAAAATGCTGGAAGTCTGAGGTCTCGGCATGAGACTTGACTGGATATTTCTCCCCAGGGAAAAACCCTGTGCTCAATTCTACATAATAGTAATGATAATGATAATGATAGTGATAATGACAGTGATATTAACAAATTGTAACATGAGACAAGTTTGGAAATTTCGATTAGAAATGTCCGTTAAAGTACTTCATAGAATTCACAAACCACAAGACAGTGGACATGAAGAAACCCGTAGACTTAATTTTCTGGCAGTGAAGCACAAAAGAAATCCGACGACGTCCAAAATGCCAGATGCCATCCGACCAGGTTTCCTTCAGTTTCTTTTACTCCAAACATTGCGACTTCTGCGAGCTGTTCATCGAGCTCGAACGCCCTCGAAGCTGTCTGTGCTGGTGCAAGTATTTCTTCCATCTCAGGTTGCATATCGCAATCATGACAGGTCCCGCTCAAATGGTGAACGAACTGGTCCAAGAAGAATTCTGATCGAAAGGGACGACGAAAATGAATTAAATCGCGTTTGGTATTTGCAGTGCAAACCACCGCATCTTTTTAGCGAGGTGTTTTTAACAGACTTTGCTCAGTGCAGTAGTTTGACTTGTTTTCCATCAAACTCTGTGTCAAAGTGATTTTGATGTTTAAAGTTGCTGATGTTATGAGATGTCTTCTTTCGTCGTGAAGCACTTTTTGTTGAATAAGGGTTAAGTTGCAGAGGGTTGACTTTTGTAAAAGCTGTGAGTTGAATGTAAAGGAACGCTGGCTCTTTTGACAGGTAACAGTTTCTGTCACCGTTGACAGCGAAATTTCACGGTTACAACAAATCTTATTGGTTGAATAAAGGCAATTAAAATTCCTTTTAGCATTGTAATGCCTTACTGGTAAAAACATGAAAGCCCTGCATTGGAGATTTTTGTTGCTGTAAGAACAGAGCCTTAGCACGAGAAAATTTGTGACTCATTTATGCCTGCGTTCATTGACGTCTTTTCTGCACATTCCTTAAACCTTCAGGATTGGAATTTTCAAATACACAGCTTTTAAATACGGGCTTCACTCGTGTAATAAAATCTCTTATTGACCAAGTTTGCTCGGGCTGTACTGGGAGAATATCGGCCGTTGGTCTCTCCCTCTCTTTCTCTATGAAATCACTTTTTTAATTGTTGACTTGCACCGCGCTTTATAGCAAATGGAGTAACTGAAGCGACTTACAAACTGAACGTTTCAAAGAGAAATATATTTTATTTGAATTCTATTTCCACGCCTCTTGTCTAATAAAAATCTGTTGTTAAAACACTTCTGTATATAAACGGATTCGGTGTCAAAAACTGGAACTTTAAGGTCATTACACAAGCTCACGCAACCAGGCCTTGACGGGCAAGATAGAAAAAATTCCGCCCGCTCCCAGAGCCAATCAAATTGCCGGATTCGCAGAATTCCGCCCGCTCGCACATTGAGAAAGAAAATGTATATTCACGATAAGGTAATACAGCTTAATAGCAGAGCTATTGCGCCTGCGGAGCACCATGGGTAAGATTTTTTGAGTCATCTATCGATGCGACAAATTTTGGTTATTACGTCACATACAGATTGATGTCACGTACGTCAGGCTGTACAGACTGTCGGGGTGGAGGTGGGGAGGCAGGACATCCTCTGGGGACGGGAGTGTTTGGTTGATTTTCCTTGGCAGCAAATCGTGTGCCAGCGTTGCATTGGCAACCCGCGTTTTTCTGGCGGCAAATCATACTAGTAAAAAGGGGCAATGGGATAAAGAGCAGGAAAGAGCGCGAGAGAAGAGGCGGCAAAATTTGAGAAATTTAAGCGAAGAAATCCTCGAGAGAGGCCAAGGAAGGAGAAGAAGAGAAAATTTCAATGAAAGTCAGCGGAAAGCTGAGAGAAATAGAGCAAGAGACAAACTTATTTACAATGGTTAGCTTTCAGGTAATGTTTTCCTTCTTAATATATGCCTCGCTGGTTCACATAATTTGTAAAACTAGCTGAAAAACGAAGAAGGCCAGAAAATGTTTGCAATTCCGTGTTAACAGAGATTCTGACATATTTCAACAATCACATTTTATAGGCTTTTTGTGTGAAATGGGTGTCCAGTTGTGAGCTGCTTTGTTTGCAGTCGAGTAAGCGGATTTACTACGCTTTAGGGTGACTTTTTAATTAGTAAAGAGTTTT
>JALIRR010003235.1:0-2500 GCA_023091755.1 Montipora sp. Colony 1 RG-2022 | reverse complement strand
AAACTACACGTAACCCACAATTCCTCGATTCGCTCTGACGAAGGGCTAACGCTCGAAACGTCAGCTTTTAAAATCTCTGTACGGTGGCCAATTTACATTATCAACTCCGTCGATAAAACCAAATTTAAGACAGATAGGTGTGGTAATAATAATATTGATGTTTCATGTGGTACCATGAATTCACCACTTTTACCAGAATGCATTGCGTTTAGCCAGAATGCACTGCGCTAGAACAACGTAAACAATAAATAAGCAGCCTCTAAGTAAATTAGTAGTAGGTGACTCTACAGCTGCCCGCGCTATTAAATATAGTTGTACGTGGAATTCAATGTGTCCAGGGCTCAGGTAGAGGATGGCGGTTTCATACGGAGCAGCTTTTGCATAAGGCAATTGATGGTGAAGCGGGGAGATGACAAATCAGTACTGGATATGAAAAGGGCCTTGCTAATCTGTACACTGTTCTACATTCACGACTTGGTTCATAGACCCCTTTGATTTTAAAATGTAACGTTCTGCATTCCAATTAGGGATGAAGTTTTTAGTTTTAAATAACGTGATGAATAACCACTGGTGTTGCACAGTTTTAGTGTCAATGCTTGATTTCGATGTCCTTGATCTGGATTATATAATCGCAGATATAGGACTAACTTACCAAATGAATAGTAAGAAACAGGAAATGTTGAAATCTGACCGTATGAAGGAAATGAAATAATTATCGTTTTGCTTTCTCATTTTGCATCGTGTCTGACCTTCACATTCGTCGCTTTCGTTCCAGTTTGTGAAAGTTCTTTGAATTTAGACAGATTGTAAGATAAATCGTTCGCGTTTTTTCTTGCAAACACTGATTCTCACCTTCGTATTTCATCGTTTGGCGCAGTTATGCCTCCTCTGGCTTTTGAATTCTAGAATCATAAGAAGAACTGTGATGAAATTGTCGTTACTTAAACTTGTGGAATGATTAGAAAAACTGCGATGATGATGATAATAATAATAATAATAATAATAATAAAACAGCTTTATTTATTTCACTTACTTACTTTAAAAGAAATACAAATGATTGATAATAAAAAAATTCAAATAAAATTACCAATTCCATGATGCAGAGATATTAAAATCATACAATCGAATTATACTAATGACGGCTAAACCAGTGTCCATAAAACGCCCCGAGTATAAAAACATATAGACCGTGTTTCTCAAATATCCGCACTAGCTACATTTATTTTACAGTCTAACGATTGCTCTATCTTGCTACGAAACGGCGTTCGCGAACCTCTAACGCATGCATGTACCGATCTTAAGAGTTCAAACGAAATCTGTGTCCTGAGCCAAGTGATTACAATATGATAAGGCTCGGTATCTTTCTGGGCTATCTTGTCTGCGAGATGCTTTAAGAACCGCTGACACTCGTTTCCCATTCCGCCATTGGTTCCAAACACTAAAGGCGTAAACGAACCTATTTCTACCTCTTAACACCCGCTGCTGGTACTTGCGTTTCTTCTCTTCTTCTTGCTCCTTGAACACTTCCGATGTTGGCTTGCTCTGGTAACGCTTGGAGTTGATGTGCGTAACTCTTACATCAAAATATGCCGTAACTCCTCTTGCCCAGAACCCTCCCGCTTTGATGTCCAACCTTGCCTCAGAACTTGTAACAGCGCTCCTCAAATGAAATCGCTCGTTGTCCAGGCGTTGAAGGCGTGGTTCAATTTCGACGTTTTTTCAGATCTTGTCGATGAATGTCGTTAACAAGTTCCGTACACCATCATATCTCTGCGCTACAAACCCCCCCTTTTTACAAGAGAGGGCGTGGCCAACGGTGAATTTATCCCCACATACGCAATGACTTGGTAGATCCACTAAGGGCAGGTCATGACGCAAGTGTAGCGAGTCTCTGAACTCTTGCTTGTTCAGGGCTAAACCCTGGTCTGCGAGGGGCATCGCATTCAGCCAAGAACTTGCGCCCTTGTCTCTCGATTGATTGACCAGTCGCAGCAGGTCTGGGGAGAGGCTTGAATCGATGCTATCCATTTTCTCTTTGGCACTTGCTCTCTTAAGTGATTGTTGATGCCTCTTTAGCTCCTCCATAGATCTTTCTCCTGGCACCATGATGGAACTCTGTGATGTAATAGAATCTACGTGCGCGGTGGTTAATAGGGGCCGCAGCCGCCGCCATGCTTCGCCGCCGTACTAATGATGATAATAATAATAATAATGATAATAATAATGATAATCAGAATAATAATAATAATAATAATAATAATAATAATAATAGCATTTATTACACGACTAAAACAGTCCGAGGACCAATAACTAAAATAAATCAATCACATTGCTTCATTTCTGGTCCCATGAGGGCCGATATTTTCTCGGTATGAGTCCCGGTATACTCCGTAATGATCCCGCGCTATTCAGAACAATAATTGTTCCCTCTCAAATCAAGATGGTGGACAGAACGAACTACTCTTCTCTCAAAAATCAATGCAAAATTCCTCAGTGGATA
>JALIRR010003234.1:35000-45977 GCA_023091755.1 Montipora sp. Colony 1 RG-2022 | reverse complement strand
TCACAAATTGACTCTTTGGTGCAGACATTGGTATGGAAGGGAACAGGAGAGAAAATCGTGGGATCGACCTTCCAACAGGGACTCCATAACTGATCCGAAGGATAGCGGATACAAATACCTGAGTGTCCTTGAATTAGACTCTATCTTCGACAGAGAAATAAAGGAAGTTGTAAAAAACTTAAGTGACCATAGAAGTGTAAGCTCAATTGTCGTAATTTGGCGATAACCATGGCGATAAACACATAGGCTGTAGCAGTGGTGAGATATAATTATTGGGTGGGCCAAGGTGGAAAGAAAGGTTTACAGAAAACCAACAGATACTGGGCTGCTTCTGCACTACTATAGCCACGTTGATATGAAATACAAACTCTCTCTGTTAAAACAATGCTGAGCCGCGCTTTTAAACTTTCTTCAAACTGGCAATTTTTTTCATCAAGAGTGCGAGTGCTTAAAGGAGATCTTCACATCCTTGCATTACCCAGAGCCCCTCATACAAAACCATCTGGTTTTTCGTTGAAATGAAGGTGACGGGGAGCACACGCCCCCTGCAACAAGCAGGTGAAATTCCTGTCAGAATACCCCTGCCCTTCAAAGATCAGAGATCAGCAAACAAACTGCGCGAGCAACTTAGTGATCTTAGCCAAAAGATAAATACCGAAGTACATCCTGTCTTTACAAGACACAAGAACAAAGATTAGCTTAAAGCTAAGGAACCTAAACCTCCTATTTTCAATCAGCAAAGCATTGTATATTTCTTTAAGTGTGATCTGTGTGGTGCAGATTATGTCGGCTTTCCAAGCCGACACCTACATCAACGTGGAGGAACATAAACGATCGGCAATCGGTATCCATGTAAGAGAACAGCATGGAAACGAGCCATGTGAAATCGCAAAGAACTTTAGGGTCCTGAGGAAGAGCTCGAACAAGTTCGATTGTTTGATTCTTGAAATGTTTTTTTTTTTTTTTTTAATTCGGGATCTTAAGCCAAAATTAAACAAACAGAGTGATTCCATCGGCGCAAAGCTGTTTCGTTAACACTTCTAATAGTTTTCATTCTCTTCACCTCTTATTTACACTTCATGCTGGCATTCTGTCATTGTTATTGTTCCCATGAGCTTGAACTTGAAAATGACCGCGAAGCGGTCGAACGTCGTTCTTATTTTTTATCGCTTGTTATTATGACAAAAGAATAATAATGATAAAATAATAATAATAATAATAATAATAATAATAATAATACTAATATAATAATAATAATAATATTAATAATAATAATAATAATAATAATAATAATAATAATAAGAGTAATAATAACGATAATGATAACTAATTACATGATTTGTTTCTTGCAATTTGCAACGGAAAAAAGCACTCGTAATTTTTTCAAAGACTACAAATTCAACGGAGGATGAGGTAAGAGAACGGATCCCCAGCACATGGGCCTCTTCTAATGATATATATTTTAAAAAAAATGTAATTTTAGCTATGCAGCTATATTTAGAGAGGCGAAACTAAAAATAGATTTTAAAAAAAAATTATGATGGGGCATGGGGATCCGTTCTCTTACCTCATCCACTCTTGTGCTCATTTATTCCAATCGAAATCATGTGATCAAGAATTTATTTGGCAGGAATAATTTTTGTAGCAACATTCATTTTTTTTTAGCAATTTTGGAGGAATTGTTTTCGCAACGTTCCGACAATTTATGAGTAGAAACAGTCTAATTCATGGTCCCAGCAAGATTCTTAGTGGCTGTGCGGTTCCTTTTCATTTCTTTGTTCCACCTTTAAAGCTGCTTATCTGCATTACTATTAGTGTTACCGCTATGGAAATAGTTAATAATTATGCGGTTGCATAACAAAAAATAATAATAACACCAGCATTCTTTACTTTGACGAATGATTTACCTGTTTCTCATTCCCTTCTTTTTCATGCCATCTCTTCTTCCATTTGGAATTACCGACTAAAACAAGGTTGTAAGTAGCCATTATTTATTTTATTCTTTTTTTATCTCAGCCCTTCATTCATAGTTTTCCCCTAAATATGGAAGTAGCCTTAGTGTAACCGATATTAGTGGTATACCCCAGATGACTGGTACAATTTATTTCAAATTGGAGAGTTTTACGGGGTAGATTTTTTTAAGACGATGACAATTTGTAAGTATATGAAAGAGGAGGAGGAGGGTGGGTGGGTTATCCATACGCAGGCCGTGTAAGTAGACGAGGAAGGTTTTAATGAGATACAAGGTATGGAGATACAAGGTATTTTTTTATTGATATATTGATTTATTAAAGTAATTGATGCAAGCATTGGGTTTGAATATTTCATGAGATTGTATGAGAGATGTGTGTTGTATACTTCTGTTTTGTCTCCACCCAACCACCCGTGTGGTATTGCAAATATAAAAGTAGAAGAATAATGGAAAAGGCAAGGAGCCAATGAGTTAGAGATGATGTCATAACCGACCAATGGGGAACCACTGACGTCAGTATAAATTAACTTAGTTTGAAAGCAGGACTAGAAAAAACTTGTTTGGCAGGCATTCTGTCAATAATCATATTCAAAATGGCACCTTACTGTGTACATCAATATAAATATCGATTCATAAGTATATTTACAATCGAAAAGATTGAAACTCGAAAAGAAAATGGTAAACTTGCTACATCATTTTTTGAGATCAGTTGTGTGGCGATACAAAGTAACAAAGAAAGACTGAATTTACATGTGAACTCAACGGGATGGGAACTACAATAGAAGAGATGGGAGTAAAACTATTCATAGTTAATAAGGGGAACTGGTTTTGAAGCTCGGCAAACATCAAAGGAGCAAACAAAGCTGCCAAGATTTAGGTTGGAAAGTCCACGACCGTGCACAATTTTTATTTTATTTTATTTATTTTTATTATTATTATTATTTTTTGCGCGCTCATACACTATGCATGGATTACGTAACCCACACATTTCTATTGGTTAGTTCCTCAGTACGGAGTGTGTTTTTTGCACGGTCCAGGCCAAAGAAGAGAAAAAAAATCTAGAACAAAGAAAATTTTCGGGTTTCATAACCATTCCCTGCCATTAACTATGCGCTATTTTATTTTCTGGAAAGAAAGAAATTCTGGTATCAACTAAAAAACCTTTTGAAGTCAAAGACAGGCAGAATATTGGTTGACAGTTAACATTCAACAAGCAAGCAATTCGTTTAATGATCAAAGTGGTTTCTTCATGATGATCTCTTCTTTAAATCTTATAGGCCCCTTCCATGATTTCTTGTTAATATTGGGATGAGAAGCTCTTCTGAAAGAAATGATATATGAAATGAATCATGTACTGAGCGGCGGATATCAAATAAAGTAATGGACGCAATTTTAGCAATTGGGTAGACAGGCCTGAAATTTTCAGGACTTGAACGGGGTTTGAACCCATGACCTTGCGATACCGGTGCGACGCCCTAACTAACTGAGCTATGAAGCTACTGAAGTTGGGAGCTGGTCAGTTTTGTGAGATCTAATTTTCCCGTGAGGAATGAATCAACGATCAAATGACATATGAAATCGATCATATATTGAACTCACTTGCGTGAAGCCACAACCCCCCCCCCCCCCCGGCAACTAGTTGCTGCTGTTTATTTATAATTCTACAAGGATTCATAATATTTTCCTTCCATCACTTAACAGATCAAAAACGGTTATTTAATACTTTTGGGGGGGGTTTAAACTAGGTAGAGTGCTTATTCAACCTACAATACTCGTCACATTTGTTGGAACGCCCATCCCCGTTTTCCCCCTCCTCCGATGTTGATTTTCACAACTACTAGCAGTCGCTCGAAAAATTCTCACACAACATTGAATTGGGGGAAGCGGGATGTGGTATAAGCTACGATCTTGAAACACGATGATTCTGGACCATTCGCTAAGTGTTCCAACTAAATATGTCTAGTATTGTATGTAAAATGCGGTTCACGGATTTAGGTCAAAAAGGATTCAACCTAAGAACGGATTTGACCGACAACATGTATACCTACATGTCCTGTTGTTCATTAACGGCCTGAACCCTCACCTTAACCCCCCCCCCCCCCCCCCCAATCTGGCTTATTTTGTTTAGGCTTCTTTAGTTCTTAGCTGCTTATTATATTACATTTATTTGTTAAGAGCAATGTTCAGAAATAACTATAAGCGTTCTCTGATAAGAAGTTTTAAAAAGACTATGAGCTTTCGGCAGACTGAACTGCTGTCTTCAACGGATAAAAACGAGTAAAGAATAAAAACTTAAAAACATAAATTAAAAGATAAAGGCAAGTGGTAGAAGAAATGTTAAAAATGCTAAGAAAATTAGTGTTTCTTTAAGAGAATGTGATATTGTCTTGGGAGCGGGCACGAATTATTGTCCGCCCCAACGGTTTTTGCCGTGTGCCATGACTCCAATGTCTCTCTACTCCGGTTGTTCGCTTTGTCAATGATTCTAGAGTTAGTGTGGTCAATAACATGATTAAAAGTCCACGCGTGTTTTGCGACATTTGAGCCTTTAGTACAATGCTTTAAGTTACTCATTTGTTCCTTTCTCCTAGTAGTAAAGGATCTTTTAGTTTCGCCCAATGTAGCTCCAGGGGCAAGATGCACGTGGAATTTTATAGATGACATTGCACTGGTCCTCTTCGGCAGGTCGAAACGTAGGGATAGGGAAATGCTGTTGTAAAGTTTTTACCGGTCCGCTGGTGACTTGGATGTCATGTTCCTTGAGGATTCTTGTGACAGGTTCCGTGATGCCTTTGATGTAGGGAAGGACTGCAAAGTTGCGTCGGTTTGTTGGCTCAGCCCATTTAAAGAATATACCGATCAACTCTTCTGAAGTAGCTGTAGGTGGTGGAAGCCTCGCTTTCTTTCTTATAACATCAGCAGCGATTTTTTTGGGATAGCCGTTGGAGTGTAGTGCGGCGCAAACACGAAAAGTTTCACGGGTCTTTTCAACTTGTGTGTTGGGGAGATTCAAAGCTCTATGCAGGAGTGCCTCAGTGGTGCTGATTTTATGTTTTCTGTCATGGTGTGAATGGAAGTCAAGATATCTATCCGTATGTGTGGGTTTGCGGTAGATGTCGGCCAAAAGGTTTCCCTTATCGCGCGAATGAGTTGGCCGTTGGACTCCTGTTCGATGGTGAAAGAAATATACTGATCGATTGAGTTCAATGAACTGTGGAAGGAGGCAACAGCGTCACTCTTAATAATGCAGAAGCTGTCGTCTACATACCGCTTTCAAAATTTCGGCGAGACAACAGTCGCGTTGATTACTGTTTTTTAGATTTCTTCCATGCATACGTTGGCTACTACAGGGCTGACGGGGTACCCATAGCACAACCGGGGATTTGTTTGCAGATGGTGTCATTATAAACAAAGAAGTTATTGGACAGCACAAAATTCAATTAGGATATTATGTCCTCGATGTCTAGGTTGGTTCTGGAATGAATAGACGAATCATCCTCTAATTTTTTCCTAATATAGACGCAAGCTTTGTCGACAGGGATGGCGGTGATTAGAGACACCACATCAAAGGAAACCATGGATTCTTGGATGTTAACGTCGGCTATTTCGTCAGAGAACTCCTGTGAATTAGGAACTGAGAACCCATTACGATTTTAGATCGGTGAAAGGATGTCAGTGAGGAATTAAGAAGTGTTGTAAAGTGCAGAGCTAATGCAAGTCACGATAGGTCTGAGAGGGTAGCCGTCTTTGTGGTGTTTGATAGAACCGCGGAGCGTCGCGTTCAAATCACGCTCGAATCAACCGAACGCAGATCTTGTGACAACTTTATACGTACTTCAGTAGAGCGGTTGAGAACCAATTCATCCCAAAGTCACTGAGATTCAAACCGCCAGGCGCTCATCCAATCTTCAAACGTATCATGGACCGTGCTAGCAAACACTGTAAACTATGCTTGCCAGGATTTCCATTTGCCATGATCAAAACAAATCAGCAAACAAGATTTTTATTGACAACGCCAAGCGGGAGTCTTCTTCATTAATTGATGATGCTGCCCTCTCGTCCTTAATACAGTTCTTACAAAAAAAGCTTATTCTGTACGGAACAACATCAAAGCAAGACACGATAAGAAGCTAAATAACTTGAAGACCTCCCACAACCGTCCTACTGATGTGGTGGATATAGGCAATTGGGTTGTTAACCTCTCCAAGAAACCACTCCTTCCTTCCGAGCGTTCGCTCTTGGAAAAACGCCCGAAGTTTGCCCCTACGCCCTCCAAAATTCCTTTTAAGGTCTTTGTCGCCAAAATTGAAGCGTCCATCTCATATTTACCTGATGAATCTAAAGATCAAATACGAACCTCTGCGGCGGCGATTCTCCTGAGGGCTTCTTTACCTAATCACAACATCTCTAAAGAAAAAGCAAAGCTTTACATGAGTTAAAGAAAGACCGCTCCAGAGTCATCATGAAAGCTAACAAAGGAAATTGCCTCGTTGTGTTGGATAGAGAAGAATACGACAGCAAAAACGGAGTCTCTCCTTGCGGACCGAAGTACCTATGAAGTTGTCACAAGATCTCCGTTCGGTCGAATCGAGCGTGATTTGAAGGCGACTTTCCAGAACTTAAAGGGACAACAAAAGATTGATGACTATACTTATTTTAAACTAAGATCTACCGACGGCATTCCACCAGCGATCCGCGGTTCTATCAAACACCACAAAGACGTCTACCCTCTCAGACCTATCGTAACTTGCGTTGGCTCTGCACTTTACAACACTTCTAAATTCCTCACTGACATCCTTGCACCGATCCAAAATCGTAATGGGTTCTCAGTTGGTAATTCACAGGAGTTCTCTAACGAAATAGCCGACGTTAACATCCAGGGTGATGAAACCATGGTTTCCTTTGATGTGGTGTCTCTATTCACCGCCATCCCTGTCGACAAAGCTTGCGTCTATATCAGGAAGAAATTAGAGGATGATTCGTCTCTTCATTCCAGAACCAACCTAGACATCGAGGACATAATATCCTAATTGAATTTTGTGCTGTCCAATAACTTCTTTGTTTATAATGACAACATCTACAAACAAATCCCCGGTTGTGCTATGGGTAGCCCCGTCAGCCCTGTAGTAGCCAACGTATGCATGGAAGAAATCTAAAAGGCAGCAATCAACGCGACCACTCTCTCGCCGAAATTTTGGAGGCAGTATGTAGACGACAGCTTCTGTATTATTAAGAGTGACACTGGTGGCCTCCTTCCACAATTCATTGAACTCAACGGCCAACTCATTTCGCGCGATAAGGAAAACCTTTTGGCCGACATCTACCGCAAACCCACACATACGGATAGATATCTTGACTTCCATTCACACCATGACAGAAAACATAAAATCAGCACCACTGAGGCACTCCTGCATAGAGCTTTGAATCTCCCCAACACACAAGTTGAAAAGACCCGTAAAACTGCTCGTGTTTGCGCCGCATTACACTCCAACGGCTATCCCAAAAAGATCGCTGCTGTTGCCATAAGAAACGGGCAAGGCCTCCACCACCTACACCTACTCCAGAAGAGTAGCCAACAAACCGACGCAACTTTGCAGTCCTTCCCTACATCAAAGGCATCACGGAACCTGTCACAAGAATCCTCAAGGAACATGACATCCAAGTCACCAGTAGACCGGTAAAAACTTTACAACAGCATTTCCCTATCCCTAAGTTTCGACCTGCCGAAGAGGACCAGTGCAATGTCATCTATAAAATTCCATGCGCATCTTGCCCCTGGAGCTACATTTGCGAAACTAAAGGACCCTTTACTACTAGGAGAAAAGGACACATGGGGAACTTAAAGCATTGTACTAAAGGCTCAAATGTCGCAAAACACGCGTGGACTTTTAATCATGTTATTGACTTCAGCAACTCTAAAACCATTGACAAAGCGAACAACCGGAGTAGAAAGACATTGGAGACATGGCACACGGCAAAAACCATTAGGGCGGACAATAATTTTCCCGCTCCCAAGACAATATCACATTCTCTTAAAGAAACATTTATTTTCTTCACCTTTTTCAACGTTTTTCTACCACTTGCTTTTATCTTTTAATTTATGCGAATTTTTCGTTATATTTATTTTTTTTTTCGTTTTTATTCTTTACTCGTTTTTATCCGTTGAAAACAGCAGTTCAGTCTGTCGAAAGCTCATAGTCTTTTTAAAACTTTTTACCAGAGAACGCTTATACTTGTTTCTTATCGTGAATCATGTTAACGGATCTTCAATATTTTTAAGAGCAATTTTCTTACTAGCCTCTCTCAAAGTATAACACACACATTAAAGTGAAACCACAGTTGCCGTGGGTGAGTGATTGGCAGTTTTGTGACCAAAGCACAGGGGTGGCCAGTGTGGCCGCTCAAAATCGAGTGGGCTTGCCGTCAAGGCCTGCTTTGCCAAACAGCCCAGGGACAGTTCTAACACTGGGTGGGTGACTCTGCACTGTGTGTCAAAAGTACAGGGCTGGGGACTTGGTGCTTTCAGACTTTGACTGCCGTTAAAGTTTGCGGCCTTGTTAAGTGAGACTTAACAATGTAGGATGTCTTGGCAATTTTTCCTGGACAAGTGTAGGCTGAATGATAGTGTGCTTTTGATCCCCAATTAGAGAAAACCCACAGTGTGCCGTGGGTGGGTGATTGGAAATTGTGTGACAAATGCACACTTGTGGAGAGGGTGGAATTTTTTTACTTTGTGACGGCAGCAGAATTGGCTTGTTTTCACAATTTCTGCAGGCTGCTTTGCCTTACCCAACACGTGCAGATTTCCTTCAATAAGCCTTTAATAAAGAGGTCTATTGAATTTTTTTGGCCATGGACTATTACCTCATACTTGTTAGACTTGCATGCGACATGCCATGACGTAGCCCCCAAAGTGCAAAATCCAAAGTGCAACTGCTGCCAAAGGCAGTTGCACTTTGGATTTTGCAGCCAAGTTTGAGCTTGTCTTCAAAACTCCAGCTATATATCTCACATAAATGCAACAACTTGTTTTAACATTGGGCAATTCTTTCTCTTGCCTATATAGATGTATGCTCGCAATTATTTTCTTTTGTTTAATTTTTTCGCTAGACACTGAGTTCATTTGTTAAACCAAAGTGCTTGGTTTTCCTGAAATCAATTGTTTCACATAAATTCGAGAAACTATTCAACAAGGTTCATCTTTCTTTTGCCTATGCTGCCGATTTTTACTTCCAAACACTGACGTTATTTGTCCAACCAAAGTGCTGGCATTTCCTCAAATCAATTATCTCACATAAATGCAACAACTTGTTTTAACATTGCATATCTTTAACTGTTTTTCAGACCCTATAGGTCATCATTTACTTCCCTCACCCTCCCATAAAGAGGTCTATTGAATTCTGTTGGCCATGGACTATTACCTCATACTTGTTAGACTTGCATGCGACAAGCCATTACGCAGACGCCCCTAGGAATTTAAAGCTCGCCGTCAGTAGATTTTGGATTTTGAAGCCAAGTTTGAGCTTGTTTTCAAAACTCCAGCTATATATCTCACATAAATGCAACAACTTGTTTTCACATTGGATAACTTTAACTGTTTTTCAGACCCTATAGGTCATCATTTACTTCCCTCACCCTCCCATAAAGAGGTCTATTGAATTCTTTTTGCCATGGACTATTGTTTTCAAAACTCCAGCTATATATCTCACATAAATGCAACAACTTGTTTTAACATTGGGCAATTCTTTCTCTTGCCTATATACATGTATGCTCGTAATTTTTTTTTCTTTTATTTTTTCGCTAGACACTGAGTTAATTTGTTAAACCAAAGTGCTTGGATTTCCTGAAATCAATTGTTTGACATAAATTCGAGAAATTATTAAACAACTTTGGATTTTGCAGCCAAGTTTGACCTTGTTTTCAAAACTCCAGCTATATATTTGGAGTTATATATATATATACGGAAGAAAAAAAAACATAAACTACAAGTTCATCCCTACAAGCCTGTTTCGTGGTCGCCCACTCATCAGGGGATTAATCCCCTGAGTGGGCGACCACGAAACAGGCTTGTAGGGATGAACTTGTAGTTTATGTGTTTTTTCTTCCGTATATATTTTGCTCTACTTCTATGTATTGAGCACTGTTTTACGAAAATCAAGTTTCACACTTTATATATATATATATATATATATATATATATATATATATATATATATATATATAGTCAGTTAAGTAGATTCCTTGAGCCAACAACGTATTACCCCCAGAAGGATACAACTAGACTCCAGAAGGAGTCAACCGTTACCTCTGAACATGTATGTTGTATCATACAAAAACATCAAGTTAAAATGCGTTATGATATTTTTAACAACGGAGTCTTTTAATTGTTTTTTGACAAACTCTTTGAAACAAAAAGGCAAAACGACGTATCCTTCGACAATGGGGATCAGAATTAAGAAGACTTGAACCTGACTGCGATAGAAAAAGTCGTAGGGCTTTAGGAACCCGAATGTGCCCCCCATCTCACGAAACCGTCATGAAAATCCGATAAGCAAAAATCAGAATACATTAAAACGATGAAATATTTGGAGTGACGTCAAAATGATATAGCATTATAGGGCATTTGTTTTTTTGTTTTTATACAATTTATGCAGGTTAGTGGTAGCTTGTTTTTTTCCTGGATTTACTAGCTCATATGCGACGGATAAAAAGCAAGAGTGTCTTTTAGATGTTTAACTGCTTTTGCAATGAGCACCGTTTGGAAATATTCGGCTTTTAAAGGACTTAATTTGTTCAAGTTTTGAGCAAATCTGTCTGAGCCCAGTTTATTGCTTTTCATTGTTTTATTTTATTTTATTTTATTTTTTTTGTTATTTATTCTTTCTTTCATTTTTTTAGCTTATCTGCATTACCATAAGTTAAAGTGAAAGAATCCTTTACTTTTACTGACAATTGAATCGATTACATAAAAACTTAATGCCATGCCTATATGCATTGCTAAGTTA
>JALIRR010003234.1:5000-10000 GCA_023091755.1 Montipora sp. Colony 1 RG-2022 | reverse complement strand
ACAAAGTCAGCAAATTTCCTCATTCGATTTCGTAGAAACAAACATGTTCGACTGTTTTCGGCGGATTGCGCCATCAAGTGCAGGACTTGCGAATGACGTCATCCCCTTTTTGGCGTGAGACGCAAATGAAAACCTTGCAAGCGAGACAAGTCGACCTCTCGCGACTTCGTCGCTCGCTCATTTACTTCGCGTACGAAAAATCACGATTCGCTCGCTAAAACATTTTCTCCTGGGATTATCGTGAGGTCGACTTGTGGCAAGTCTAGAGCGCCAGCAGCGATGTTGGCTTGTTCGCTTCCCTTTTACCCTCCGGAAAGGTTGGGATTAAATGGCGGATGAATTGTTAAACAAGATGGAAGTTATCATTGGCAAGAAAAGGGTGTTTAAAGAATGCGAAAATGTATAAACTTTTGCAACAAAATATTGGACTGTGGTTTAGCGCCACTTGACTTCGTGAATCAATAGACCTTATTCACGATGGCCGCCATGTTGGATTTGCTATTATCATGCAAATTAGCTACACACTTCTGAGGGGGCAAACAGCACAAGTTCGAGAGGTTATAACAAACATCTTAGCCACACTGATTATTTTTTTTTTAACGTTCATTGAAATTTTATCACCTAAGCAGTAAAATAGAATGACTACACAAGTTACTTCGATGTTTTTTTAAGTGAAAAACGAGATGCTTCCGTGAAGCATACACTGGGTTGCCTGTGGTACGGTGTTACAGAAAATCAGAAGGCATTGAATTGCGTGGTATTTATCAACAGCATTCCAGTCTGTGAAGAATAACAAATAAAAGAGAAGCGAGAAACATTGGCTTCTGGGCTGACAGGTTGATAATTTTCAAGTTCCCTCTCAACTTCTTTTCACCACAAGTTTAAGCGTGCTCTCTGAGCATCTGACAGCTTTGTAATACCAAAGTTCAATGAAGTTTACCCCTCTCCGGCGAGGTTAGTATCTGGATGGGAGACCAAAACAACCCCTCATAAAACAGAAGCATCGGACCGAAAATACTATTAACGCTAACAAATGCGAACTCAACAAGGTACAGATTTTGTTAGCTTGCTTTATGCAAAACAAGAACATCATTCTAAAAGCTTATTCTACGCAAAAAGTAGGTTCTGGAGGTAATTTTGAGAGTTGAAATCAAGGTTACGTGGCAGACGGCAACTGCAAACTCACGTTTTAATTAGTTAACACACCAGAAAGACGCTAACCTCATTTTGACAAGAAAATGCTTTACTATTGCCATAAAAACTATCCAGTTAAGCTCGCATATCATAAATCATGATGGATTCATAAAGGCCACCTTTTCCAGCGAGCAATTTTTTTGAAACAAACAACATATTTGCTATTAGAGGCAAAAACCCCTTCTATTTCATTACGTGCGTGAAGAGAAGAAACTCAATCGTGTCAAATATGTCCAATATTGCAACAAACTAAATTTCAGGATCAAACCGTTTCCATGAAGAACCTTTTCCTTGAATAATGAGACACAAAATACACGACAAGCTTTCTTTCAAATAGTTCTTGGCTGTCACATTTCCGATTATTTTTTTTTTACCTGAAGACTGTGCAGAGTTGATTACAGATCCACTTAAGGTGTTGGATTCGTTCTCTGTCTTTGTTGAACCCATAAGTTACCAGAGAATTTTCCATTTGGTTTCAGTGTTCTACATAACAGCGCACTTGGTAAAAAAATTAGAAATGCAGCTCACTTTGATTTCGGCTCGACGGGCGACAGATTGTTGTCGAAGTTCATTACTCGTCGCTTTTAAGATTCCACCGCCTGTCCTGTTCAGTATCCAATTGACTTGCCATTATTGAGCTTCATAAGGGTATATTTTGTTCAAAGATCCACTAAAAATCCATTACCGGTTAAGTTGATCCTTCTACTGTGTCCACAAAAGAAATCTACGCATTTCCCACTACCCTCTCGATCCTAAGAAAATACGCGCAGAAGGCTCTATGCACAAAGACACCACTTAGCAGGGGAGTGACAGGCAAGACTTTTACCGACACGGAAAACAAAATAAATAAATAAAACAAACAAATGAAACGCAGACCCCGACTGGGTTTGCCAGTAATGCGCAGCTAACGAAGTAGAAAGTCAAACTGTCAAAAGCAATCAAAAGATATAAAATTATTATAAAAGGTACTTAATTCTAAATACTAAAATGGACTTTGAGCAGTGTTATTTCAATATTTCCACGAGCCGATTTTCCGCAATTTACCTTTTTTTTGCAATGTTTGCCCCCCAGCATAACACATGGCTAATTTGCATGACAATTTGAAAACCAACATGGTGGCTATCGCGAATAAGGCCTATTAAAAAACACATTGATAAATAATTTATACATTTTTTTTTCTAAAGTATTGGAATTTGCACGTGTACACCAGAGTTTTTTAAGGATATTGTCCAGGTGTTACAATATATTTCGGCTTAGATCTTTTGACTTCTTTTGTTAGCAAGGGTTTACGTACCTGTCCTTGATGTTCCACGGACTCAGCATCGAGGACTCTGAGCACGACCCGCTTTTTTTTGCACTGACAACAGAGGCACCTTCTCTTAGTATAGTAAACAATATCAGCCCAGTCACCAGGCTGTATGATCTTGCACACGGGAAACATTTTTCTGTTAGGCGATAACTTTGTTTTGCAATTACAAATTGATTCTCTCGAGTTATTAATTTCCTTTTGTATGAATAATAGACAAGACATAGCATGTTTAAAAGTTGCAGGCAAACAGCAGCACATGAAACCATTTACTCGCTAATGCTTACACCAACTATAAATGAAACCTTTAAATACGAAAAAGTGAAACAACAGCAAGCGTATAGTTTTGTCAATGTAAGATTATTCTTTTTTTTTTTTTCACCAAACGTAATATAAGCAAATGCGGCAAACTCTTAAATCGCAAGAAACTAAAGTCTGAGACATCGTCAAAGCTTTTGTCATGCGCCTGGACAAGAAATAATTTTGAAGTAGCGGACTTGTCATGAAATGACCCCTTTTTAATTAAAGTGACCTCCAATATCCCCATCAACAATCTATTTACAATTTATAGGTTAATGCAAGAAATGCCAACTCTTCCAGCCTTTGCGATTACAAAGAAACTTGGAAAGCAGTAAACGGCGAAATCGTTTGGAGTTATCCAACACAAAATTTAGCGTTCGTTTAGTTTGTATCATAACGTATCATACAACGAGAAGATCTCTCCAAATGAAAGTTAGAAAAGGTTTTTTTATTGACAAGCCCTAATTTCACAAGTGGCAACGCGTGAGGTGTCTAGAGGACACTCCCGTCCCGTAGCCCTAGTTGTCTCAAAAAGAACGACATCAGTTTCTTGAAACTCATTTCTTACAAATATTAATTTCCTGCCAGTTTTGTTTAGCACACGGTTTTCTTAAAAATGCATTTTTCGCTAAGTGTGGCATCTTTTTGTCGAATTGAAAGCTCAAAATAAAGATTACTTAAAGGTCTTACCAGATACCATCTTGTGAAAGCTTATCCTACGCAAAAGGAAAGTTCTGGAGTCAAACAAGTCAACGGTGGACTTATGAAGAACACACGCCGCATACTAATGATGTATACACAACAAAATTATTTCTCACGATCATTGCTTGCAATTGCCATATTTTCCCGTTTAAAAAAAAAGAAAACATCCTATGTGTTTTTTTTTTCCGTGCCTTAGACTAAAATTTCCTTTTTTCCTACCCTTGCTGTGGTCGCCTGCATTACGCATTGCTGAAGCATCTCTCAACCGACCTTTGCTGTAAGCTAAGCCTTGGATTAGAGAAGAAACAATGAAACCACAAGAAGCAATTTAACATAGCGGACTTGTAATGAAATGATCTCTTTTGAAAATACTTCCGTAAATTAAAGTGACTTTTAATATGTTCACCTCTCACAAAAATTAGGGGAAAAGTAGTTTAATATTACATTCCAGCCGTTGCGATTGGAAAACTATTTGAAAACTACACACATTCAATTTTGTTTACCTGTGCAAACGCAGTTTTAACGTCACCTGCGGTAAACCGCAGCATCAATGCTACCTGCCAAATTATGTCGAGCAAAGGGAAATGAACATCTCGTCTCGTCGTAACTGCTTACAGGTTCCAGCACACCCCTGGGCCTTAGGGGATGTGGGCAGATAGATTCTCGACCAACGAAGCGCAACGAGAAGTGCAAGAAGAACTGGCCTACATGTTACTTCTTCCCGTGCGACAACCGTTCGAGAGGTTGCCGGTCTTAAGCTTTAACGTGGATGAAAAATGGGTGGGCCGATCTGGTGGAGATACAACCCGCTGAAACAATGGAATCGAGAGAACCGCTATTTGTTGACGGTAATATACGTGTAAGAAAGCGAGTGGTGCGTCCATTCTCAGTCAAGATGCGTTACTTTAAAATGCGTTAGTCAAAATGAGCATCACGCGTTGCTCAAAAATCTCACTAAGTATTGAATGAATTAAAACATGATTTAGTGAAAAAGAAGAGACCGAGGTCAGTACAAATGGGAGCGTGGGAGGCGGCCTGGTGCTGATCTCGTCCCAGTCTGTCCTCATGAGCATTTACGTCTCTCGGAGGGCCACGTGAGTGGGTTCCCCTGCAGTAACCATGGTAACGACCCTGCTGGATGTCTTGGTGGAGTCGGCCCTGCAGAGTCGCAGTCAATGAGATGTGGACAGGTTTGCCCTAGCTCAGGGATTCTCGAAGGATTGACCTGCATGTTGTTTCGTCCCGTTCGACGTCCGTTTGAGAGGTTGCAGATCTGGTGCGGAGATGTAACCGCTAAAATGATGGAATGGAGGGTACCGTTATTGGGGGATTGGGGTACGAGACAACCATCTGCATTTGATGGCGTCGTTTGATTATTTTGGTAATTGGATGCGTGGAGTCTGGGGACTACCATGACGGATGCATTTTTTGAAAACATGTAACACACCATGAGACGGGGACTCGCTTGACTTCTTGTAGTCTAAGCGGACGGATTAAA
>JALIRR010003233.1:22500-45986 GCA_023091755.1 Montipora sp. Colony 1 RG-2022 | reverse complement strand
TTAGGTCAAAACCTGTGGTGATAACAGGTAAATTGACCTCTGTCATTTTGAGTCCTAAAACCATTAAGACATGCATGCAGTGAGTATGCATGGATATTACCTTAAGGGAAAGGGGAATGAAAGAGGGCACACAATCTTCGTTTTACAAACCCATCTGCACTGCAAGAAATAAGGCTCTTGTTGGGCACGTTATATGACTTATATCATTGCAATGATAGTGATATTCAAACATTGGCACGCCATCTTTTATCATTAATGTGCCAAACACAGCTTTATTTGCTGTCAAAAAAGGGTTCTTTTGATTCAGTAGCTGGTAAATTTGAATGTGTGTGTAAACAATGGGTATTGTAATGACTCCCATGATGGCATTTTAATCCTGAAATGTGAATGGATTAAATGAAACTTATAAAGGCAACAATGGGAAGGAGTATAGGCCAAGAAGAAAATAATAATTGCTAGATTTTTTTCCCAATAACCCACTTGTGAAAAGTTGTAAATTGTTACCATGGCCAACCCGAAGGATGTATATTGTTTTCTGCACCAGGGTACAAAACATTGCCAGCTTTTTTATTTGAAGTGTTTTTTTCAATTTAGGTTGGTGTTAAATGAGCACCTGACTATTGGTTTACTTCACTGGCTGAAAAAAGCCTTTTAACCAACTAACATAAAAAATGCTTCAAAAGGCTTGCTGGACAACCTGACTGGGTTATTCAGATTCCTTAGTTTATTCTTATAAATATGCTCTCCTGTAACTGACTGTGGCCCAAAGGAGGTATTACAATGAATTCAATCCGAACAATGCATGGGCAAACATATTACTGACTCATCGGATGACACAAAACCAGCACGTTGGCAGACACACGACCAACGCATCAGCATCAGAGTCAAGCTAACTGCTGCTCTGTTCTTATGCTTCCTTCAGGTGCATTAAAGCATTGGCCTGCATTTACAAAATGGACAAGTGAATTTTTAACAGAAAGGTTTGGCAGTAAAAAGGTTCGAGTGGCTTTTGCTCCCAATGGTGAATATGAGGGTTGCGAAAAGGCACACAACTTTGACAATTTTAAAGAATTTAAGTTTCCTGATGAAGTCAAGTCAAAGCTTCCTTTTCTAGATTTAGTAGTTGTACGACCTGCATTTCTGGAAATTCCTTTCTCTGCTTTTATGGAAACACTTCAGTCCTCAAACAACACTGACATTTCAGCATATTTAGAATACTCTTCAATTCCTAGTTTGCTACCTGAACTTGAACAAGACATCAAGGAAATGCTGTTTATTTTGGGGGAATTAAAGAGACGTCACCTTAATATTTGGCTCAGCAATGGTAATACTCTAGGCAAGTTGCACTTTGATCCATTTGATAATTTTCTTTGTCAGGTAAGCTCATTTCAGTATGACCTGCTTTACTATTGTCACTCAATTTAAGGCATTGTTTAATTTGCCAATATGTGTGTGGGACTTTTATTTACAATGAACCACTTACAACTCCACAAACTTTCCAAGGAAGCATAACCCTTCATCACATTTGGACATAGTTATTAGTTTACTTGTTTAAATGTTCTCATCGAGTGGCCATGTTAATTATGACATGATGTATTGTAAATTTATATAGGTATTTGTCTGAGTGGTCCCAATAATTATTATTGTATACTAGCACATTCCTTAAGGAATTTAGATTAGTTGATGCAATTAATAATTAAACCTTTATAAAATGCTATACAGTTGCCCTGGTAACAAGTTCTATGACAGCCATTCTATAAATTAGGTCTAGTATAGTAATATTAACCTATCAGTAGATATCCCCTTCTCAAGTCAGTCGTTTTTGGGAAATCTGTATGGGAATTTACAATAGTGGCCCAATTAGGCCAGCCTTTACAAACATCTGTACAGATGAAGAGCAATTTCCTGTTCATCGTGCTTGTATCTTTTATTTTTTAAGGTGGTAAATTGCAAATGAGGTGCAAAGCACCAAGTCCTGCATTCGAATTGTGATCAAATTCTTCTATTTCAGTCATTGTTTTGGTTCTAAACATGGCTCCCTGCCCAAAAATATATTTACTGAGATCCATTAAAACACAGAAAAGCAAGAAATTTTCCAAGTCTGGTTTATTTGAAGAAGATTTTCCATTCTTCTTTAAGTCCTTCTTCAAAGTCTTTTTTTCCAGTACTCCTTAGACAAATTTATTTCAAAAGAAGATGAGTGTTGCCAGAGAAAGCACAGATCTGAATGATTTTCATGGGCACATTGGAGCCTTAAGAGGGTGGTGGATTTAATGTTTGCACAAAGTCATTTTTCTCAATAGACCTTATGCGCTTGTACATTGTGTTTTCCCAGTTTGGATCATATGACAATACTTGGTCAGGAGATTTGGTCCTTTGTTTTGTTCATTAAAAAGAGCGTGTGCAGAACAAGACAAAAGATCAAATCTCCTGAATATTATCACATGATCTGTATCGGGAAAACAAAATGTACAAGTGAATAAGGTCTATTGTTTTATTGTTGCATTTGTAGAGATATTAAATCAATTTTTCTGACTTTCACACGTAGCTCTGTTTTTTTTTTTTTTTTTTTTTCAGATAAGTGGAAAGAAACAACTTTTTATTTATGAACCACACGAGAATACAAGACTTTATGAAGCACATATTCAAGAAGCATCCCTGGCTTACAATCCAGTCACAAAGAAATTTCGCAATCAGAAACTCTTGCAGAGCACATCAATGGTCATGTCCCCTGTGAACATTCTCAAACCCGATTACACCAGATTTCCAAAGTTCAAAGAAGCAAGAGCGCTAAATTGTACGATAAATGAAGGAGATGTTTTATTCATGCCATCATACTGGTGGCATGAAGTTCAGTCATATCCCAGTAAAAAGGAGGCGAGGAATCTTGCAGTGAATTTCTGGTGAGTTTACTGCTCAGAAATAATCAGCCTTACCACTCACAGCAGTGCTGTCCCCAGCACCGAGCAACATCATGGCTTTCACAATTTAAAAAGAAGATTAAAGATGAAAATAATATGACATTTTGATGACTTTATGTCATTATTATCAAATGTAAAGACCTTAACATGAGGGGTAAGTATAATAGGCAGAAATTTAGGTGTGAAATGGTACAAAATAAATTGAGACGCGGGAAGTGGGAATTGACACATTGGAATGAAGGTACAGATAACAACGACATGAAGTAATTGAAACGTCATGTTAGTATTTTTGTCGTTAATCTTTCTTTTAAAATGTTTGACAAAATTGGTTCTTATCAGAAGCTTTCACAGTTGTCTTTAAAACTACTAGCTTTTATTGTGCTGAAGTGAGCCACCTTTAGAGTGCAAGAATGAGTTTAATTTATGTTCTGATTACCAGTACATGCATTGGGGTGGAGAGTCAGATTTTTTGTGAGTGCACATTCCAGTCCATGATCTGAACATTCATTCTCCCAACTAGTACAGTGGAGTTAATAATTATTTTTTGGCTACATGTAGTCATGAGAATGTGGTGTTACATCAAGATCACCCCTCTTAAGCTGATACAGTAATTATCTTCTTTCTCAATACCTGCCTGACTGATATTTTATTGAAATTGTGAAGAGAATTTACATAACAATCACTCCTGGGAATAAAAGGGTTAATTAATGTGACTTTTATAAACATTTCACACTCTTCTTAAGATGTTGCAGACTTGTAGAAAAATAATAACAACCCAGTTTCACATTTTTCAGACGACACTGTTCTTTCTTTCCTCTTCAAAATCAAAGAGCCCCAATTTTTAGTTTTCAAACATTGCTTACTAAATAGGTACACTAGTTTTTTAGTTATCTTTATTATTTTACTCAACAAAATATTGCATTTCTGATTGGGCAATGACAAATATTAATATTGCCTGGTAGGATGGGGGTCCAAGGTGAAAAAGTTTTAATTGCATTGCTCTGATTATTACTATTATGTTTGCTCATTTAGGTATGAACCATTTTTTACCAAGGAGTTCCCTTGTGCCACTTGCAAGATGGACACAAATAGTTATTATCATCACATGTTGTAAAATGATGTACGAATATTATAGAGTTTTAAGGTGATGTCTCCAAGAGACACCTGCCAACTGAGACATGTTGCCGACCTTAAATTGAACCGAAAAAGCTTTTATAAAAAGGGCAGAATTTAAACGACAATGATGTACAAATATTAACTTATATAAAGCGGTTTAGTTCGTGAAGACTTCTTTGTATTCAGTGACTGTTAGGAGGACAACGGTATTTGATTTCAGAGGCTTTGGGAGTTGATAATAAGCTTCAGCAAGGAGGACTGAGTGTTCATGAGAAGTTACCCAAACATGTAAAATTTGCTTGCTCCATTTTTCCATGGTGTTTTTGCTGGATGTCAACACGCCATTTAACTTCTTACTTAATAATTTCGTTGCATCCTCGACCGTGAACTCGCCGTGAAATTTCATCGCTCGCGTGACAGAAACTCCGAGGAAAGTGCTGAACATTCTGCAGGTGTAATCAGTAATAGAACCTCCTTGTGGAAAATAATTGACTTCCATCTCGGTTTTCTGTAGATCGGCCCCAAAACATCTCTGAAGTAATTCAAAACTAAGAATTTCACTCTTTTCTGAACTGCCACCGGCGTTTGGGCAGGCAAACAAACGTTTGGCACCAATAGATAACGACATTTGGGTCAACGGCTTAAGGTGCTTTAACTCTGTAAATACGACGCCGGATTTAGTTTTCGAGCAGACTTTGCGACGAATGTTGAATGTATTTCCATGCTTGACGACGAAGTTTTCCCCGATGTATGTTTGAGCATCTTCTAAGAGAGGATCGTCAATGCTAGTTTGTCGCTGAAATCCATCATCGCGTGACAAACCGATGTGTACAACGTTATCCCGCACTGCTAGTCCCATTCTTGTTGGCGTGGCTGCATTTGAGTCGCCTTCGTCGTTGGAAGAATTTTGCAAAGTTTAAACCCATTTGTATTGTGTTTGGGACTAGTGCAGCAGCAGTTATGAGAACTTGTAATATACTCAATTGTTTTCATCAGACCTTACAACAGTCTGTTCCACAATTGCATCACCCGCGATGACATCATGCTATTTTGGGCTTTCTCCCCAGGCCCCTATGGCGAACGTGATTATCCAAGAAAGTTCAAAAATGAGGTATTTTCAAGAGATTATTGGACCACAACTACTGCTTACAAATTTGGAGATGAGAGGATATTTCTTACCGATTAAAAGTGAAAATTAATGGCTTGGTCGGTGTTATAGAGACAGTCGTAGCTCAGTCGGTTAGTGCGCAGACTTCTGAGCTGGAGGATCGCCAGATCGATCTCCGTCATTCGATCGACGTCTGTTTCGACGCTTCTTACGGTTGCAAATGTTTGCACTGGTCCAAGTAATGTTTCGAAACCCAATTACCTTTCATTGAGAAAAATGAATAAATTTTATGCAATAAATAGTCAGACAACTTTCCCGCTTGGATACAGAATTCAGAATCTTCGACCTAAAAAATTTGCAATTTACTACAACAGCTGATATTTAAGAAAATGGAATCCCCAGACCCTTGTGACACTATTCTTCAGCAGTACAAAGCTTTCATTAGACTGAGAGGTAGAGACTCTAGTGAGGTACTACATAGAAGAATTTGCTCTCAACAATTATTAAGAACAAGATCTTGGCATTTTCTTCTGTGGGTAGGTACATTAGAGAGAGGCCAGAATATTCCAAATTGTGGGAAACATTTCGAATGCTATACTCATACTTTCCCATTGTCAGTCCTGTGTTGAAAGAGGGTTTTCTGACAACAAAGAAAGGGGCGGACTGCAGTCAACATAATGTCAAGAGATTTGGAGCAGTTTTTTATTCACACACGAAGTCTCGTACCTGCATAAGCTAGAATATCAAATTTCCATTCTGAGTGGAAGCATTTCATGCCTACTACGATAGTTGAAGAGACAGTAAAGAGACTTGATAGACGACATTATATAGACAATGTATTGACATGGAACCTTCATTCCGAACTTTCAGCAAATCAAATTAAATCTTTTCACCCGTGGCTCCCAAACGATCACAATTCTTTTTCAGCAAATCATTATGTACTCAATTGACTGAATGAGAGAGCAAGACTTGCGTGAACCGAGAGCCAATTATTTCCCCGGTCGGTCCGACCTGAGGAAGTGGTTTATCACACCACTAGAGTAAGTTCGGACAACAAAGTAACCAATCTGCACAGAAGATGCATCTAACGTGTTATTTACTTTTTGGTTGTGAACTAAACATGTTATTCAGCCGACAACATCCTCCACAATCGTAACGCGTAGTACCGGTCTAGCTACATTGTAATCAACATCGTTGTCACACGCGTTCTTCGACTACTTGAAAGGCAAGCGACCAATATCCCTCCCCACCCTTCAATACGCACATTTGTCAATAGGATTACCCTGAAAGCGCGCGTAAGGCCGGAGGATCGTATGATATATTTGCCTTCTCAAGATCAAATGATCAGTATTCTTTCCGTATTAAATTTCCACCATTTTTTGTTTTCTTCAACCAGTCATGGGGCAGCATAAGATTATGATTTAGAGTTGCGGGTAATTTCAAAATTCCAAAGCGATTCCCTCTCGTGTCGACAAATCACTTGAGATAAAATCTTCAATTTAAGAAGCCTTAAGCTGCTTTCCAAGATATTCCCTAAAAAGGAAAGAGAATCTAAGCCGTGTGCGCTTTTGATCATTAGACAGACAAGCAAAAAGAACAACAAATCATTTTTGGAGCAGATTTCAGTTGAACTCAAAAATAATTATGGATTGCAATTGCCACGTTTCGCGATGAGCTTAAAGATCTCACGTGAATTGTTTTATCAGTGAGAAGAACGAAACCAATCGCGAGTCGTACACGCGCGCACTTTCCCGCGCTTCACATTGCTTCAACTTGTTGCTTTCGTTTGTTGAATATTGATCAGACAAATTTGTTTTGATGTACGTCACTCAACGGAAACCATTGTAACATTCTCCTTTTCAAACTCACCAATTATGAACCATGAGTTTCTGAACTGCAAGTAAAGCCTCCTTGCGTACATTCGGATCGTTGTGCGTCATCATTTTCATCACCATTACTTTGCAGCCAAGGTTTTCGAGCACGCTGGGAACAAAGAGCAAGGGCTCAGAACATACAAGCCATTCCCGTCGTTAAATTCAACCCCGTTTTGATGTGAAGGGAGCAACCTGTTTTAACATTCGACGGCGTTCTTTGAAGAACGAGTCGGAACACAATTATTGTTATTTTCATGCAGGGTATTCAGCAGTTAAGCTAAGCTGAAGAGTTCCCAAACGGGCCAAAGAATACTGAGACTGAACTCATTGTTTTCCACGCGGATAGTGACGAACATATTCCCCGGTGTCGTGAGCTGCAACTGCTAAAATAGTAGGGTCAATGGACTTCTCCAGCAATCTTGTAAGAATCCTGAAGGGAAGTAAAATGAGCAAATGTTTCAAAACTACTTCACGAATTGCTGTGACATTACTACGTAACCCATTTGCATTTGAATGCTCGTGCACCAGGCCTCGCTTTGAAACTGACGCATGCACCAACTCGGAAATAGCCTAATTGGAGATAGAGGCTTGCTTAGTGTAGTGTTTTAAGGACGGTGCCTACTATTGTTATTGCGCATACGTTCTGTGCATCTCCAGATACTCAGATTTCCTATTGCTAGTGCTTATCAATACAGGGATATTTTTGCGCGGTTTAAAACTATACGGAGAAAGCAGAACTTAGCAAGTGATCTTGGTATCCAAAAAGAACATTGGGTGTAACCACGCATTCTTCAGAGATAATTGTGCTTCAATTTGGCCGGGAAAGAATGTCATACATTGCTTTGTATTTTAAAACGTTTTACAAATATTGTTGATTAATTATCTTCGAAAAATACGTGGTTACCCCCAATTTTCTTTTTGGATTTCAATAACACTTGTTAAGATCTGCTTTCCCGCATATTCAGTAAACCGAGCAAAAATATCTTTGAATTAGTAGGCACCGTCCTTAATGCATGCTAGTAATGTCAATTGATGTAATCTCCTATGTAACCACGTCATCTGATTTTGTATCATAAATTGTAACCAACTATATATTCAGGAGCATAAAGCGTTTAATGAGACTACAATTCTCACGGTTTCTGTACAGTAGAATAAGAACCCGCAAGAACTCGACAACTGGTGACGAGTATGGGAGGAATCTAATTTTGCCAATATTTCACCTCCGCTTAGCGTGACAAAAAAGCTTTGCAGGGTTGGGCAAAGGGTGCTGGACTACTTTTAGCGCGGAATTGATTGTAATCTTATAATCTCCGCAAATGAGAATACTAGACTTGTCTCCCACCTTAACTACGGGTACGATTGGGGCTGCCCATTCGGAGTAGGGGACTTCTTCCAAGAGACCCATTTCTTCCAATCTCTCTAGCTCTTTTTCTATATCCGCTTTCAATGGATGCGACACGGATCGTGGCTTGAAAAACTTAAGTGCAACGCCGGACTTCTCAACCAGTTCCTTTAACTGAGAGTTTTCAAGTTGTAACGCGGGAAAGTTTTCGTTCCATGCTTCCTCCGAAATCACCGAGACGGTTGCTCCTGTATCAAGCTATGGAGATGGAAGTATTAGTTAAATTGAATGCGATGGGAATTACAATGGATGGCTCTGGGGTTCTTGTGTCGATTTGACATGAACCCACAGATAAGTCACCCTCTTCTACGTATCGAATCGATTTTCCGTCTCTGTCACTAGACTTGACGTTCGCTGCTGCCTTTTTGAGGCACTTCATGTATGGTCCATCAGGAACCTACAATCTTGGACAGAATAAAATGGAACAGCAAACCTTCATCTCCCCCAAATCAAGGATGAAGCCGCGCAAAAGCCAAAACGCACCATTTTCTCATCCTTGATTTGGAGGGGGGGGGGGGGGGTGGTACAAATTTCCTATCTATTTTGTCCAAGATTGTAGTTAGTTAGTTAGTTAGTTAGTTAGTTAGTTAGTTAGTTTTCCATCGAGTCATGATGTTTCACTCGACTTCGGAAATCATCAGGACTCTCGGGAAAACAACGCTAACTATTTCCCTCGGGACCATACAAGGGGCATAATTTGAAAAAAAAGACTCATAATTTTAGCATAATTTCGCCAAAAAAAGCAATGCTATTAGCATAATATGCTACTTTTACTAAAATAATCTATAAAGGCCTAAACACGAATGTTTCTTTAGAAATCCAGAGAGATTTTGTGACAAGTGGCAACAGGAAGTGCTATAAAGTTGATCGTAAATAACTTTCTCATAAACCTTTGGCAACGCCCTAAAGATCGACACAGGGCGATAGTTCTCTTTTCGCATGTCCTCACCCTTTTAAACACAGGTGTCAAATTGCCACACTTCCATTTCTCAGGCTAAGAGCGATTAGCAATCAGAAAGTTAATCAAGCGTGTAATCTAGTCGGGCATGACTGGTGCCGAGAGCCTCAAAAGACGCGATGAAATGCAATCGGCGCCAACCGCCTTTCGTGGATTTACATAATCCAGAATCTCGTTCAAATCGCTGGAGCTTACTGGTTCAAAGGTGAATGGATGTTCCAACACCTGTCTTTACGCAATCCCAAGGACACTCGGGTGATCACTAAAATTTTCCACGCTGCCGCGGTGGGTTTCAGATACAACAACCGACGCAAAGTAGTTGTTGAACACCTCCACCACTTCACTGGGCTCCGTCAGAACTTTGCCATCCTCTACTAATGTCACGCTGTTCTGTTTGGACAAGGACGAGTTAGGGGGTAATGGCTTCACGACCCACGACCCTCCGTCCACGACGGAGGGTCGTGGTTTCGAATCCCGTCTGGGACTTGGATTTTTCCGAGTTCCCAGTGGGTTCAATTGTAACACCTTTCATTTAATATGTGTTAAAAATATTCTCTCACATTCGGCCTTCTATTTGTCTTGTAAATTCTTAACATTGGAGTAATCGATGTTGCGCTGTCTGGCAATCTTGTCCAACCAATTGATGCCTTGGTCGCCACGCTTGCGTCTCTTGGCCAAATGCGTCCCGGGTCCCATGTACTGATACCCCGGCCAATGAAATTCGATGCCTGTCTTCTCCAACATCTTTTGTAGATCAAACTTGCCTCCATTCTGGCGTCGTCCTCGTCGCGTCTTGGGAGGGATGGCCCGCCTTTGGGTCTTTTGTTTCTTCTTCTGAGAAAGTTTAGAAGTCCTGCCCATCGAGACGCCATCGGAGTTTGGTATCAAAATCCAACCAACCGGCTGGGCGTCGTAATTTATCTGTTTCGGAGGGACGACGACCTCGGTTGCAAAACAATTCCAAGACGATTTCCACCCCGGCACCAACACGCGTCCTGTACGAAAGGCTTCCAGATGCGGATGCACGATCAATGTGGCTTTATTGTTGTTGTAGAACGGTACGGTGGCCATCTTCAAAGGAGTGGTATCAACGTGTCCCCATCCATTCGTTGTGCAAATGTCATCGGCGGCTCCGGCTTTTTTTGTGAAATGGATATCCAGTCGTGAGCTGCTTTGTTTGATTGGTAAATTGCAGTCGACATTATTCTATGTTGTACGCTGTATACTGTTGTATTGTAAAACCTTTGCCACGTATCGAGCATGTTATTAATTGGTTAAATTCTAAACTAATTAATAACACGCTCGATACGTGGCAAAGGTTTTACAATACAACAGTATACAGCGTACAACATAGAATAATGTCGATATCCAACTTTGCCTATGCAAGAATCAAAGATCTGACTAAGTTATAAATTGCAGTCGAGTAAGCGAATTTACTACGCTTTAGCTTGACTTTTTTAATTAGTAAGAATTTTGCTGTAGTTCTAAACTGAAGAGAGAGGGTGTAATGATTATCAGTAAAATGGAAAATGATTACTGTGCATGTAATTTCAGTTTTAGTTGTTGATTAAAATTGTTGGTTATGGTTTGCAAGGCTTGTTCGTTTACTGCTGTCAGCTCAGAGGTGTTTGAGTAGATACTGTATGGAACGTTGCGAACACGACGGAACTCTACTTTGTTTTTTCTGGGCCCTCTATTGCAAAAAAATAATATCTAGGAGAGTGGTTGCCTTGATGGGGATGTACCCTCTCCTGACTTCTTTTACGTTCGTTTTTCATCACGGTTTCCTTGTGTGCATGGTAAAGAGGCAAATACTAGGTCGCCTCACAGGTTCCCGTCTGTATATAGTTTTCTCAAAAGTTAAACCGTTTGATTCGGAAAAAAATATACTGTCTTGTCTTTGTTCGCTTAAACCGTGAGGAGACTAGTGACACCCCAACTTTGAATTTTTTCCAATATGATTACGCAAAACACCCCAACCTGTTTCCTGAGGGTTCGCAGACAGAGAGGTGTCACGTGTCTGTGACGTCATTGTTTGTAGTAGGACCACCGTCGCTTTGCTCTCTCCATCCAGTAATTTTACTAAGACCCTGGGAAATTCCAAAAATACACACACTCGGATCCAATCTCTACTCATTCATCAAACTCGATTACCATGGTGATTTCTCTTTGTCGGCATTTTAACAGAAAACCGCCCGAACTATCCCACACCACTACTTAGTACAATCATTGTATCAAAAAACTGCCCAATCATTGGTGAACACGTTGTTATCATATTTGTGGCACAATAAGTTAGTTACATACAAAGCGTTCACAGCCACATTTTAATTTTTAAAACGTTAAGGTGGCTCTAAACCCTATGTACAGATTCTTTTTAAACTTTGGCAATTGTTGCGTCTTATCATGCTTATTAAAATTTGATAATAATAAAAAAATTAACCATGCCGTTTTTGAATTATGAGCCTCTAAATCTGTAATCAAGGGTGTTTTAGCAGGTCATACTCTTGCTATGGTAACCCATTTTTTTCGAAAATGATAACAACGTGTGCACCAATGATTGGGCAGTTTTTCGATATCGTGATTGTATCATCAAGTGCTAAAGAGTGGTTATAATGACTCATCAAAATCTAACCCCTGGAAACTGTTTTGAGCCACCTTAACTACGGCTCACGGCTCACGGCTCACTTTAATTCTTTCTCTCGTCACTTTATTCTATGACACATTTGTATATCGCAGGAACGGAGGTTTCATTCCTTGATCATGAACTTCATAAACACATTCTAATTATTATAAGAATCTATGTTATCAAACTTGTACTTTGTACTGCAGACTGCATGTGTCATTGATTTAAGCTGAGTAGTCTGAGAATAATCAAACATACTTGCTTCTATTCAACCAAACTGATCTTTTTATTTTTCCTACAAAATAAAACTGCGGTAAATCGACTATACACAAGGAGGTAAGTGTGCATTTCTAAAACACGTAATACTCTTAAAATACGACCAATTTAACATTCGGATGAAAATTTTGAACGCATTTAAAAAACGTCAACCGGACTATAAAGTCATACTACTCTCATCTATCTGTTTTCCCTATTTGAGTGGTACACCTGCAAACTAGTTTTGAGCAAGTGTATGATGACTACCAAAATCGTGCAATTACCTTTCACTTGTCTCACTTTTATATTGATAAGTAAGAGACAAACTACATCTACAAAGAGTACAAAGGAGAGGACTCGTCTTCAACTAGTACGAACCAGTCTATCGTTTTATATAGGATGACGCACTTACGTGTATACCTGACTTGAAACTGACAATATAATTGAGTTAACAAGTAGACTAAAAGCTCAGTTTTTGCCTAATCTGTGTTGAAAGGTAGCAGACTTGAACGTCCAAAGTGGTCCTCTGGTTGGTGAGAAAGTTTACACTTAAAAAGACAAAACAAACTATTGAATATTGCATTTAATATCCCAACAAAATGACTCTTATTTACTTGGAGCAACGCTTAATAAAACGGAAGTTGTCTCTGACATTAGAACATGACTGAAACTAAGCTACAAACGCTCATAAGAGGAAGGGGATGAGTGGCGGCTTGGCCAAGACATTAACGCAAACTATGGCTATAATACTAACTGGAATTCTCTCCTCTGATAGCTTGGCTTAATTTAAACACTAAAAGCGAAGTTTTTAACGAAAAAACATGCACTATAGGAGACGAGAACTCCCATTTTAAGAAATGTACTTGGGCTTGAATTTGGCTATATGAGCACTTCGAAACATCGATCACTGTTCTTGAATATACTGGTTTACTTTGAAGCTACATTGTTCGATAAAGTTTAAATCGTACAGTGCTGTACACATGAGTATGAAGATTGGCCACCACTCTAAGAAATGCACTCCTACTTGAATCTCTCCAGTGCCACGTTTCTGTCACAGCCTGTAAAATTCAATTTATAGCTTTAGTTGTTGATATTTACACGTCATGTGACATTAAAGAAACGATTTTCCTTGTTTTCAGCGATTTTGAGTGGAATTCTATTCGTATACTATAATACAATCTGATGGCTGCAGGTCGCGATCGTCCACATAATGGCCGTCGACGGCCTCGTCAGCTATGTCTTGTGATAACTGTAAACAAAAACACCAGTGAAAATTGAAGATATTGGAAAAATCTGTGGGGACACGAGCCGAGATTTCTTTCAAAAAGGAATGCGAAAAAAGGAAAATTACTCGTTTAATTCGACTCACAAAATTTAAATTATCTTTTGTCGCGACATTATTACGTTAACAGCTCGTGTTAGTTCTGTTTCCGTAGTATAGAGATATCATTATTACGTAATCGGCCCACCGAGAGAGATAGAGAGGAGACTACATATTTAGGATGACTTTCACACCCACTTATGGACACTTATATCGTACAGTGTCTCTTTCTTCACAACGCACCTTAAGAAATACGGTTTTTAACACGCTCGACGATCTTCTTGGCAAGCAGCAAGGCTTGTTGAGCCATGTGGGCCGAGTAAAATTCGTTTGGAATCTGAGGAAAATGCATCCGATCTGGATAGCGCATGCATGTTGAATCGCCAACAAGAACCTCCAACTGCCGTGCGATCTCGGTTAACTCTGAGTCATTTAAGCCGTTGCAATTCTGGACCAAGTTGTGAACACTTTTCTTGTTGGCGTCTATTGTGTACTGAGCGGCTTTCAGGGCCTTCTCTGCTGCCTACAAAAACAATATTCGGTTAGATTGAGCAAGTGTTAATTTGGTAAGTTATATTTTGAATTTTGATTAAGACGATCAGGAAAGGGGCTTGTTACTTGAGCAACGGTAAATAGTCCACGAGTAATTAAAAGAGCAAATGCACATTTTTATAAATAATTATATACCTGGATAATTTCATGTAGCTGTACATCAATCTCCACATGCTTACGTCATGGTGAAAGATTGGATGCATCAGTCAGCATCTAACGCTTCAAATAATGCTTCAAAATATGCATGTCAAGAATGTTCTCTTACCACCTTCTGCACTTCAGTATCAAATTAGATTAAAGCTAGGGAAACACTTGTTAGTCTTACCTGGTGGCATTTAAAACATGCCCACTCATAGGAAGGATTGCCGTACACAATATCATTCTCCACTGCTGCGACATCGGCGTTAGCTTGTCTAAACCATCGCCTTGCTTCGCCCGGTTGAGGATTCTTCCTGTATGAATTTCGAGGTGACTGTTGTCTTTCTCGGTATCCCTGGCGCTGCGTGTAATGTTGCCTTGCACGAGCTCCCCAGGAGGTAAAGAAATCGTCGTAAGAACCACCCGAAGTTCTTGCTTCTGCGTTAGATCTTCCACTACCCCGTGGCTCACCTCTTTCCAATCGGCAGGTCTCATTCTGTATATACTGACAAACCTCTGTGCAGAATTCTTCATCGCCCAAGTTTTTATCGGGATGCCACCGCAGATACAGTCTCTTAATGATTTTCTTCCTCCTCTCTTCGGGTAGTTTCCATGCATCCTCCAAGAGGTCTGAAATTTCATCAAACACCTCCTGTCTAATTCTGTTTCTTGGAGGCTCCCTTCGCTGATCAGATGAAACAATTGCTGATGAGGTGGCAGCATTCAGACGATGGAATTTGTACAAGTCAGCAGCATCGACCACAATTTCTTGATCATCTCCAATATTGATTTTGTAGCGCTTTGACAAGGGGCTGAAATCTTCATTCGCCATTACGTCGATAATCACAGCGTATATGTAGGTAGCGTTTCCTTCCTGCCTCTGCAGACTTGGGTCGTCTAGCTCGTATCCCACATATTCGCCGGGTTCAAATTCTTCAAAGGCTTCATTCAGCAAATGGTGGTCTTCAATTGGGATAAAGCTCCCGGGTGGCGGAAAGATCTCTTCTTCTGCTGGACGGTACGAGTCATCTTGTCTAACACCCATACTATCTAACAGAGGCCAAATGTCGCCGGGGGAACAACGCAACATAGAAGGAATAAGCACCGCCATTGTACCCAGAAGTCCCAAACATATTTCTGCGATAACACTGGATACCAATGGTATGGCAGAGGTAATTTCATCCATTGCAGATGTGACATTAACATACACCCGCCATATCTCTTCATCAGAAACCACAACTTTGTCTAAAAAGTATTTCACTTCTTCTTCACTTTCAGGAATGGCAACTTCATCAGAAAAAAGCGTAGTGTTGAGGCTCTTTACAACACAGAGTTCGATTCGACGAAGCCCTCTTGCGATATTTTCAATCACGCTGTTACTGATATTTCTCTTCTGTCGACTGTTCTCGTCACGAATTAGTCTGATAACTCCAGAGCAAAACTGTGGCGAAGAGAGCTGGTACTTCAGTTGCGTCACAGCTTGAGTCATCACCGATTCAAAGGTCTGCGAGGCACTCAATTTTTCTTTGACAACTGAGGAAAGCATTTTTGGCTGTAAAACTGTTGGCAACTTTATCGTCAGCTCTTTATAGTTGGTCTGGGCAGAGCTGCAAGTCACATTCATCAAGCGAAGGTCAAGTAAGAAAGGTTGGCTAAATTTGTGCAGCCGATTCCGGAGAGTAGGAGGTGCGTCATTGAAAATCAGATCTGAGGATTTGTGTAAAAAGACCGGCGTTACCGTGTGGATCCCCTCAGAAGAACTTGCTGTCAAAGACATTCCCGGTAGGTAAAGTGCCGAAAGGCTTTCCACTTCTTTGGCGTTTTCTTCTAGTCTTTCGAAGAAGCCTTTCGTTGCCTTGACACAATCTCTGACTTCATTTGGGTGAAGTTTTGACTTCTGGCATTTCTTCTGTAACATGTCCAACACCATAGCATAGTGGAAAATCGTAACACATTTCGAACAGCCAAGGTTCTCAAACAGTGGGTGAAACTTTCCAAATTCTTTAGGAATTCCGTAGAGAAATGGCCTAATCTCAAGGTGCTCATACAGCTCGAGGACTGCTTGACGAGGTAGAATGAGTTTCTTTCCATGTTCAACCAAAACGAAAGGTATATTTTCCAAGACTTTCTTTGCCTCACTGTTTGCAATTGGTTTTGTCAGAAAAAATGTGTAAATGCGTTCCATTACTGTCATGATTGTGGGATGAAATCGCTCAGGAATCTCCTCGCTGTTGTTTGCAAGAGATACGCACATATTTTGGCAGTGACCAACAACAAGATCGACCGGTGGTTTCTCTAAAATCTGGAGTTGCGCGGCAAAAGAATCACAGTATTGGGCCATGCTGACATGGGGGGGGCTGTTGAGCTCATGAAGACGACACCGTGGGTTTGCCCATCTTGGAAGTAAATGCGCCTTTGTCCAAACAATTTCTGCATGTTCAGAGGGAACTGCCTCTTTGAACGCAAAGAAAGGAATCTGATGACCTTCGACACCTCCAAACGGTGGAAAAAGAGCTTGAAGGGGTTCTCGTACCGGATCCCCGGCCACAAAACGAATGTCACAAATACTTTGTAATAGTCCCTCAGCTACTACATTTTGTCGGTGTATGAGATGATTGATCAGAACTTTAGATTTCTTGTAAGTGCTATCATCTGGCGCTGATGCGGCCTCATGTGCAAGTTCTGTAGCAAATCTCTTGAAATTATTCTTGGTAACTTCATGAACAAGACCAATACATCGCAAAAACGTCAACCACTCTGGAGAATTGAAAGGCTTCGACGGAAACATGCTTTCGGAAAGCATTATGCGGAAAACATCAATTCCAGGGTCGTAAAAACAGGAGGCAGTCTTGAGACTCCCATCCACTGAGGGAACAAGTGGGGTATTTCTTAAACATCCCAGTAGTCTTTGTTGGTCGCCATCTTCTGTTTCGAAATCGTCCAAAATGGATTTCCGGATAAATTCCAGGTGAACCTGCCTTGCATCATCGCTAAGAATCGAGAACTTTGTCAGAATAAAGCTGCAATACACGTCAACAGCAGAAACGCATTCAAGTTCCAGGAACTTGAACAACTCGGAAAGACTTTGCCAGGATTTCAGAAACACTACATTAAGCTCACGCTCCAACACATCAATTTCCTTTTGTGGTATTTCATTTGGTAGAACACACACTCTGCGATCCTTGAGTCTTATCAAGCCACCATGTGTTGCTTCATAAAAAGGGAGCCTTCTTAGTATGATCCTGTCGGCATCTCGCAGGCACTTCACACTTCTACTGAAGTACTCCAGAATGGTGATGCAATCCGGGGGGCTTAGTCTTCCTCCAAGTGACTGCGGGTCTGACTCCATCTTTTGATCAAGTGAAATCAGAAGTGATGCCGGAACCTTCAGCGATGCAACAATGATACGTGCGAGATTGACCGAGTTTTGTGATGAGTATGCATAGGTACCTGAACCCGTGGTTGAGAGTGCAGTAGAGTTAAGTTCAGGGACACCAAGTTTGCGCAATACGTCCACGAGTTTTTCGCTTGAAGAATCAGCACTTTTGAAGTCGAGGACAGATGCTGCTTGTCCCAGAGGCACAAGGAAATGTTCAGCGGGTGGTGGCCTACTGAACTGAAGGAGAGAACGGAAGGAGGGCTTCCTTTCTGTTTTCGCCTCAGTAGCAGGAAGTATGCTCCAGTTGGACAGGGGTTCAAGAACTCGCGCAATCTGAAGGTTCCTGGTCTGCGCATCCATTTTTACGTCATCGACAACATCCCTCACAATGTCATGAAGAAAAACCCATACCCTGTACATCCATCGTTGGTTGGGGGTAGCGTTTTGGGTTGGACACCACTGAAAAAACTCAGCCTTTCCATAGCGTTCTTGCTGCAATGTTTGGGGTAAGTTCTCTGCGAATACTCTTACATCCAAAGGCTTCAAAACGGACGAATTGTTGGTTGAATAATCACTAAATATCTTCCTGTAAACTTGTTCATGAAGAAAGATATGTGGTGAACCAGGTAGAATATCTTGATATCGAGAGAGAAACTTGGGATCTTCGCTTGAGAACAATTGAAGTCGGTTGTCTTGAGTAAGAAGCAGTGGTAGACCTGATAGCTTATCGGAAAAGCTTTCATCACCTTTGCAGTACTGCAGCACCACATTAACACCAAGAACATCTTTCAATGTTGTTCCATCTACATGACAGGGAATAGGCCCAATCGTGCACAAGGGGTTCTGAGAACTAAATGTTCTGTAGAAGTCTATCACAGAGCTTGGAGAGATGCAACATGTAGTTACACCAGCTTTCAGAAAGGATTTATGTAGCGACAAGGAAAAGGCCACGAGGTTAAAGCCGCTTTCAAGAAGTATTGCCTCAAACCTCTTTATTATTTTCGTTTGGGAGTCTTTTGTTTCCTTGTCAGGTGACATGGCAAAGGGACCGTCTACTGCAAGGTTGTTGAAAAATGCTTGCTGCCTTCCACTGCCAGTTGGTGGTAGCCACAAAACTTCAACTACAGTGCTACTCTTCGCATTTTTGCTGGCGACTTCCATTGGTCTTCTTCGAACAACTGGAATAATTTGCAATTCCCTTCTGTTGATTTCTCGATAGACAGAGTCAACCAGCGTCTCCCAATACTGTTCCTTGGGAGGCTGACGTGGGAAAAGGGTTTCGTAGAAAGTAATCTTGTACATGATCTCATCTTCGGTGCAAGGGTTTCCATGTTGGATTATAGGCAGCTCAAGAAAATTCCGCACCTCGACCAACAGCCTAATGTAGCACGATGCCACGACATCTTGCAACAACGCATTATTCCAGTCACTCCGGTATCCACCAGCTTCGTTGCTCCACAAATTTCGTCTTGCCTCGTGGTCCAGTGCAAAGTGACCGTTAATGTGAACTGGCAGGTTAGTTTCGAATGGAAGGGGCAGAAAGCAATAAGCTTTCTTTCTTCTTTGTGAATGGCATTTTTGTACAGATTTCTTTTCCAAAAGGCAGGCCACACCGCCACGAGGAAGCATCCCAAGTTGACGTTCCTTGCAGGCATTAACGATACTCTTCTCCACAGACTTCTCAAAGCCCACCTGTTGAACAATTAGCCATTTCTCTTGGTTTCCAAGAGTGTCTGTGATGTTCAAGACATAGGACACTTTTGCTACTTGAATGTCAGTTGGAAGAGCTTCTCCTCTCTCCTTTAATAGCCTTCCAATCTCCTTGATGTAATTGGCAAATGTTCGTCTCTTGACTTCATCCTCCTCTGACATAACTGCTTCGACTGTGTAAGCATTCTCTAGATCCCCGTTTGTTCTATTGACTTCACAAAGGGTTATCCTCTTTACATTGTTTACAAAAAGGAGAACTTCAAATAGCTCTTTCTTCAATTCTTCCATCATTGTGCCCAGCTTTTCCAGTGACACAGAACTTGACGATATCTTAGATTCTAGAGCCATATGCGCTGTTCTCAGAGGAAATCTGAACATGGTTGCGTTATCTCGTGGAAAGTGTTGTCCCAGATAACATGGAAAAACATCCGGGAACCTTCTCTGAAGGGTTGTGTTTACTTTGATCATTCGTCCAGGTTCTTCAGAACTTGCACCGGGAGCGAACTTACAGTGTGGGTCAAATACGCACAAAACGTCGCCAATCTGGTCTCCTTTTGAAATGAAGGACGGTGCATCAGTCAAATGGTAGACAGCATTAAACCCGACACCATATTGGCCAGTTTTGTTTGGATCGTCGCCCTTACTACCCTCGCCAAGATTCCGTATTCCTTCAAGATCGGCATTGGTGAAAGGCTTGTTGTTGTACACACACAAAGCAGGTCCCTGTAGTGGTTGCCAACTGTCTTTAAATATTTTTTCTTTGGGATGGTGTCTGGGGTCTTTTATGAAACAAATCTCAGTCGCCTTTTGCATCATCAGCGTTTTGAAGAAGTTCTTTCAAAATTTCCTTCTCGCATGGATAGCATGTTAGAATACGTTTCAGGCGATTTGTGAGTTTCTCCCGCTGACCAAAAGGAATGCCAACGACATGAGACCGCAAAGCTTCTTCTCTGCGTGTTTTAACACCTACATAGTTACACGTTTCCCAAGGAATTCTAGTGCTAACAAAATGCACGTCTGGCTCATCAGGCAACCAAGGGCAGTCCTTGATGCAAAGCTCGGAAACTCGTCTCAAAACTCCTCTTGAGTCAGGAAGATAAACAGTTCCACATTTTTCTTCGACTTCAGAAGGATCGCATTCGGAATCTCTGAGAGTTTCGCCCAGTTGATTCGCCAGATGAACGGCAGTCTGAAGACTTTGTTGATCAAGTTCATTCTCAGTGAAGCGGCTCTTCATTTGCAGAAGACTCGAAATGAAATCGTTTTCCTCAAAATGGTCCCTAACATTAGCCACTTTCATCAGTTTTGGAAAAGCCACCGCCAAACGTTCTGGGAGCTGGTAAAGATATGGCGAGCAGTCGACTCTAAGATGAAACGCCACTTGACTAGCAAACAGAAACTGCCTTCCGTTAAGGATGAAGTTCTTGCCATTCAACAATTTCTCGATAGCCTTCGCATTGTTAACAAGTGCTTTATCTAGATAAGAATAAACAGCGTAGCACAAATGGCTTATCTCCTCATGTACAATGAACTCTAACGATTCAACTTTGGTGGACATAGCTACTTCCAGTTGAGCTATTACGTGGGCCAACGTCGCGTGCTTCGTGTCTAGCGCAAGCAACGATTTAACATTTCGAGGGATAGACACTCCAACTAATGGTTCCGTGCAGCATAAAAGGTACTTTTTGTCTTCCAAAAAGACATCTTTAGGTGCGAGGAGAACTTTGCTTCCAAACTCATCACCTTTCCATCGAAGAGGAAACGAGGCTGGCTTCTTGAGAACTGGGAGAAAATTTGCCTCCAAAATGCGTCTTCCAATGACACTGTTTGATAGAATTTTATCTTCGTATTTCACCTTCTTCTCCATAAATTGTAGCAACACCACCGTCCGCGTATACGCCGCGTCACTGTTGACTGTACTTAGTGATTGAATACTTTCGGCTCTCTCTGCAATTTCCTGCCAAGGAAGATAATCCGACACCATTCCCAGAGCCTCAAGTTTTGCAAGCCGTTGAGAGTGAAGGAAAGTATCTTTATTTCCACAAGGAAACCTTCCATCGCCTGGAAGAAAGAGATGGGCTGCGTCTTTACCTGGATGTATGAGTTGAGATGGATACTTCAGAGTGTTACCAAGTGGTGATGCTGGAATGCAAGCATACGTCCTTATCAGGTCATTGCAATTGATGTCCAGAGCATGCAGCACTAGTACATCTCTTACCTCTGGAGGTACAGTGGATATTTTTGGGAAGAACAGTTCACGAAAAAGTCTATCCTTGTCGTACATTTTGGGATTTAGTACTTCTCCTAGTCCACAAAATTGGAACGACCTTAAGACATCCACGGGAACATCAATGACCATTGCGCTTCCTTTCATAAGCAGCTTGAAAACTGTGAGCGATATATCTCCTATTAGCGGCTCCTTTCTAAGATCTGGATCAAGGAATGCAATTTGATCAATATTTAGCCACTCCCTTCCATCAGAAAACAGAGAGTAATTTCCTCTAGCAACCTGTGTATAGAACGACTTCATGACTGGTCGGCAGTTATGATGAGTCTCACAAGCTTTTGGCCACAACGAATGGAACTTGTAAGAACCGTCAGCAGAGGCAATGGACCTCAGATCCTCGAGAAGGCAGAGATAAGCAGAAGTAATAGAATCTTGCATAAGTACATTGTTCCAGTCCACTCCATAGCATTTCTTGTCATCTTCAAGTTTTTCCTGCAAATGACGTCTGTTAGCAGCTAGTGCAAATGCTCCATTTATGTGAATAGGAAGGCCACTGTGAATTGGGAGTGGGAGGTAGCAAAACAAGATCCCGTTGACATCTAATTCGTCAACTGTCTTCTTCACAGGCAAAGGCAAAATGGTGCCAGATGTATTTGGAACTAGCTGAACAGCTGCCCCCGCCGATGGGAGAAGACTCAAATCATTCTTAGCAAATTTCAGTGCTTGACCATTACCCATGGAAGACGCCACAAGCCAGGTGCTACACTCCTTTTGAAAAGGCACGTCACATGCGAAGAAACTCAAACCGTCCTCCGTAAAACTGCACTTGATGTTGACCTTCATGGCCGATTTTATTAGTTTGGTTGGTGCTCCCTTCCTAAAATTTCGAGTAATCTGTGACGACGCTTGAAGAAAATTGCATTGTTTCAAGAAATCCTTTTCCCCTGTGGCCAACTTCATTGTCGCGGCAGGTAGATTAACAGGAACAGACAGGCTTCTAACTATTCCACCTTGTGCTAGTGACTTGCTTACTTGAAACAGTAATGTCGCCTTTTGGTCTCGACTGGGAGATGCTGTCAAAGAAAATACGCTGACATGGAGGACATTCTGCGTGAAGAGGAGTAGCGTTTTGGCTCCATTTACAAGCATTAGCAACAATTCTCGCATTTGCTGATCATCATAAGGCAGCTTCTTTATCTCACTTCTTTCAGCTTGCTCGCTCGTTCTCAATGGAAATCGAAAAAGGGTTCCATCAAATGAATTGTCTTCTTTGTCAAGACGCAAATCACAGCCAAAGATACCATTGAAGGGCTTGAACTGATTAGTGAATTTTCGAAGCCTCTTCACGTCCTTGTTGAGATCAATCTTCATCCCTGGCTTTCTTTTATTCTTAATGGCCTTCCCGAGGTATGACGTGTGAGGATCAAAAATGACAAAAAAGTTCCTACTAAAGAACATAGGGACATCTGTCAAATTGTACACCGCATTGAAGCCAAGTCCAAACCTGCCTATCTTTTCAGTTTCGTGCTCTTTTGTTGCCTCATTCAATTTTGCAATGTTCTCAAAGTCGTCATCGTTGAATTGAGCGTCATTGTAGACCCACAACGCAGGACCTTGACAACCTTTCATGCCTTCGTCAATCAAGCAAGACATGGCATCCTCATTCGTCCTTTCATCATAGAGGAATCTGACCTCACTGGCACCGGCATCGTCTGCGTTTTGAATAAGTTCTTTTAGAACTGAAAATCCATCCGTGTACTCCTCTAGAAGTCGGTTCAGTCGAGTAGTAAGCTTCTCTTCCTGTCCAAACTCTTCCCCTATGGACAGCTCATCTGGGTCCAGCATTCGATTGATGAGGCTTGGGACACCTAAACGTTCAGCAGTACTGTTAGGGACATTGGG
>JALIRR010003233.1:0-17500 GCA_023091755.1 Montipora sp. Colony 1 RG-2022 | reverse complement strand
TTCTGCAATGGCAGTGGCAAGAAACAAAACACATGGCCTTTAATGTCGGGCGTTTGCAGTTTGGGACCTGTTGGCAGTGCCATGGCGACACCTACCGTGGGTAGATAGTTAAGCTCTTTATCTCCCATCAGCCTCTTAAACCTCAAAGAAACCTCCCCTCCACAAAAGTAATTGGTAACGAGGAAAGAATGCTTCTCCACGGTTTCAACATCAAAGCGGGAGTCGATTTTCACTGTCTCTATCGTGACAGGGTAGGTTACAGTGACGGATTCTGTCATCACTTTTCCAGGTTTGATCTTTGCGAGAAACTCCTTTCTCTTCGCTCGAACTACTTTAAGACTTTGATCTGCGATTCTCACTTGAAAGACCCTTTCAGGATCAGACTCTGATTCTTCTCTAACATAAAGCTCGATCGATTCCAGGTGTTGAAGAAACAGAAGAACCAAGTGAGCGTCAACCTCAAAGCTTTCAAACAGTGTATCCATCTTCTCAGCAGAGTAGAGTGTTTCGGACAACTCGGATGGTTTGGTCCTGAAAGGGAAACGGAACAAAGTGCCATCGTAAAATCCCTGGCAAAAAACATCTTCCGTACAGTCAAAGATTCCCTTGTAAGGAAGGAACTGATCAGGTATTTCGTCCATCTCTGCGCGGTCTTCATTGAGTCGCCAGTGTTTTCCTGTTCTTCTGTGGCGCTTGTCAGAAAAGTGAACACCATGAGGGTCAATGAAGCCAATTTGGGAATCACTGAGTAAACTTGGTAAATCTGAGATAGAAGAGTGACAAAAAACATAACTAAGGGGACCACTACGGTGTCGAGTGCATTCTTTTAAGTAACGGAATATTTAATTCAATATTGAAACAATTTTTCCGCATTTCTGAACAAAATAGGCCAATTTAATTCACTAAAAGAAGAGATGAATAGTAAACGTGTTTCTCGGAAGCTACGTTGGAAATTCATCAGGTTCAATAAATAAATGTGAGTCTTTAAGCCCTCAGCCATGTCAGCTTCAGTTATGTTTAAGAGGGCACCGTATATGTGTAGACCTACTTGTTACTCTGTGAACCTTAGATTTTCTATGATTTCGTATCATTGGGATCATTGGATTCTATAGTATGGCGTTATAAAATGTGCTAAGTAGGTATGAAATGTAAATCTTTGACCTATCTACCATGATATTAACAACATATATAAACACTAAAATTTATTAAGATTGTACTGGAGATACATGTACCTGTCATGTGAAATACTGACTTGAATCCAAGACCAAAACGGCCGACTTTCATTGGATCTTCCACTTTGATGCTATCACAGACCAGTCGTATGCCCCTCCAGTCTTCTCTTGTAAATCGTGCGTTATTGTAGGCGTAAAGCGCTGGGCCCTGTTTGAACATTTCAATAAAAGACATATCAGGGAGTCTTGTGTGGCTCTAGGAAGAGATTTGTATCATTTTTCACCGACCCCAAAAGCAACTTGAGTAGTCATGTCATCTATAACACTACGCTGTACATATTGGCATATTATCTAATAATATCAGAGAAAACTATAGGCTTTTAGGCCTTAAATATGTCTTTGTATCAATATCTGCAAAATAAAATTTGATGGAACACGCTCCCGTGCATGACAGCGAAAAGCCAAAAAGGCCCTGACCATTGAATTACTGTGACACTGAACTGAGTTGTTATTGTGAGTTATCCATTAAAGGTTTTTGGATTTCACTATACCTTGAACAATTCAGTCATTTTTGGTGGTCTTCTTGGTGCATTTCATTTTGCGGATTTGCAAAGTTAGTTCGTCATAATTGTTGTTCGTTTCGGTCAAAAATGAGACAAAACGATGTGTTTACCTGAAATTGAGCGAGGTCCTCATCAAAAAGATGTTCTGTGTCATGGCTGTGTTTGTCGTGCAAGAACTTCACTTGACTGGCATTTGCATCCTCAGCATTTTGAATCAGTTCCTAGATACGAGAGACTCGAGTGATCAACAATCGTAAAAATGCATGTGCTACCACAGGAAAATCTTTAACATCTAACGCAAAAATGCATAAATTTCTCAAATCTTGACTGTTAAAAAAACGAGGAGTTCCCTGTACAGAGCCTCGCTGGTCTCAATCATGACTGCGAAGTTGACTTTGTAATTCAGTACTTAATTGATCCATGGTAGTCCAGTCTGCTATGTGATGTATTGTTTGGCAGAAGGACTATATCTTGATATTTGAAAACCTCCCTAGAGCAAATAGAGGGAAGGAAATTTTGCTTCCCTGCAATCTAGATGAAAGTAATTTATTTTACCTTCAGTATTTGTCCATCATCAGGATACTGATCTAGAATGGACCTCAACTGTTGGATGAGTGATGGCTGAATCAAATTAAACCCATCGTCATCATTGTTCGCTGAGAAAAAAATTAAAGAAACAGGCAAAATAGTTCACATGTCATTGGATTGGACTTCATGCCATTGAACCATACGTCATTTTATCGGATCATATACTTCATGACATTGGATCGGACTTCATTTTATTGAATCATACGTAATTCTATCGGATTACATATACATACTTCATATTATTAGATCGGAACTCATGTCATTGCAACACATCATTCTGTCAAAAAACCACATTGACATTTTATTGAATCTAAATTCATGTCATTGGATCGTAGACCATTCGATTAAACAATGCACGTCATGCCACTGGATCGAACTTCGTGTCATTGGATTAGAAACGTCATTCGTTCGGGCCAGCGGCTTATTGAAAAAACGTTTGTCTCCCAGAAATTAAGGACGGTGCCTACTAATTCAAAGGTTTTTTTTCGCGGGTTCCTGAATATGCGGGAAAAGCAGATCTTAACACGTGTTATTGAAATCCGAAAAAAAATTGGGAGTAACCACGCATTTTGTGAAGATAATTAATCAACAATATTTGTAAAAAGCTTCAAAATACAAAGCAATGTATGGCGTTCTTTGCCAAACTGAAGCTTAATTATCTCTGAAAAATGCATGGTTACCCCCAATTTCCTTTTTGGATACCAAGAGCACTTGCTAAGTTCTGCTTTCTCCGCATAGTTTTGAACCGCACAAAAATATCTCCGTATTAATAAGCACCGCTGATAGGAAATCCGAGTAGTTCGAGATGCGCAGAACGTATGCGCAATAACAATAGTAGGCACCGTCCTTAATCAGGGCCTGTCCGCCCGGAACTAGTGAAACTATCGGTCGGGCTAGCGCCTTCTTATCACATGTTGCCCGACGAGTGAGCATGAGGTGGACATGAATGAAACAAAGCTGGTTGTTTGTTGTTGTTGTTGTTTTTTCTAGTGGCAAACATCAGACGTTGTGTTCGGTTGGCAGACAGTTCGAAAGAGAAAGTGAAACAGTACTAAAGTAAAACGTAAAATTTAGTTAAAATGGTAATTTTTTCCCGTACATCGTGTGACCAAATCAAGGTTTACAAATGTTCGTGAAAATAAATATGCCACCAAGCGTCTTTAAAACCATGATAGCTACGGCTAAATTGTATCACAGTACCTAGGAGATTAAAATAACTGACTCGAGTCTTGATATTTTTGGACATGAAAATTCTAAGGGATAGTGGGGCACAGGTAGTAAAAATCATGGAAATTCCAGGGGATCGACGGAGTACCGTGAAGCCCCAGCAACGGACAGAACGCACAATCCTGGCGGGTGGGTGTCAAAATGAAAAAAAAACTTTTTTCAATGAGCCGCTGGCCCGATCGAATGACGTTTCTTATCCAATGACATGCAGTTCCATTCAGTGGCACGCCGTGCATAGTTCAAGCGAATGGTCCACGATCCAATGATATGAATTAAGATTCAATAACACGTCAATATGGTTTTTTGACAGAATGATGTGTTGCAATGACATGAAAATCGATTCAATGACATTTTTGTCCCAATTCCCCCTCCATAGAAACCAAACACAAAGACATGGCCCAAGGAATATCGGAACTACTATAATTTCCCTCCTGACGGATCGAGGCTTTAAGTTGCTTGCGGAAAGGAGTGTCACTTCAGTTGACATTTCTGATCATGAACCCCATGGACTATGAATTAAAGAACGCGGGAATCTCTAAACCTATTCATTAAAGAATGCTTCCCTGTATGTATAGCCAATGGTTCCGTCAAACTTTTGTTGCAGTATACTTTCTCAAGGTTTTTAACAGCTATTCCACGAGCGTGCGTTGGTTATGAGTTGATAGATAGCCAACGAGGCGTGTAGCGCCAGATTTTCTCTATAATCGTCTCATGTATATCGAAGAATTATTTAAAAAGCCCCCAATAAAGAAAACAAAAAATGAAAGACCTCTGGTCCGGATGTCTTACTGAAGTCTGTGTTCAGTTATATGGCATAATTTATACCCACCCATTAGCAAGATTTCAGATTTTCTTCAAATAGCTTCTTGCTGTTCCTTCACTTGATAATCATCTACATAAGAGAGCACGAAAAAAGCGATTACCATTGAGGAAGATATGCACAAACGAGTATTTGTAAAATCAGCGCGCTTTGGAATCATATTGAATATTCAAGCTGCTTAAATACATACTCAGCGACAAATACAAGAAGCGTCGATTTTTAATTGAGTAAAAAATGTAACCGTTTATAACAAGTTTAAAATCCGGCTTTGAATGATAAATGCTGCATATTTTGCGGTGTCTGACATTTGCAGACTGCAAACTGCCTACAAATAGCACTGCTAAACAGTATTTAAGTCTACGCTCCATTTCAAATAGCGCTGATAAACAGTATTTCAGTCTAAGAACCCGCAGTTTTAAAACGGTTAGCTTTCAATAATTGTGATTTAGGGTTAGTCTGCAGTCTGCAAATGTCAGGCACCGCATATTTTGCACTATTGAAGTACGTCTCGCGTCTCTTGCGTCTTTCAAATTTTACGACCCAGAATCTGTTTCAACCCGGCTTCCAAATATCTGTCAAACTACGTTTCTTTGAGAAATTAACAGGGTCACCAAGAACGAACCGCGTTAATCTACTAGTATGCGTGAAATATGGAGCTGAACAATAACCCAGATTTCACTCCTTCTGAAACGATGGGCGAAACTGCAGTCAAAATGAGTTTCAAGTAGCAATATTCTTTCTATATTCGTTTTTTTTTTAACCAGAACATTAAATGTAGAGTGTTTTCATGGCGCCCTGGGTGCTGTTCCGTAACAACAGGAAATGTTTACCAAAGAAAAGAACTCATTTCCCAAAGAAGAGAAGACGACCACTATCGACTCAACATGGCTGCCGTGACATCGAAGACGGCTAGAATGCGCAATTTTAATTCAACGCTGTTTTGAACTGACCATTGTTATAATGCGTTAGTCAAATGCTCAACCAACGTTATTTGGCAATCGAATTAAACATATTTCCAGAATAATACATACTGATACGACTCGTGATAACAATGTCGCCAGAATGCCGGAATACCATTCCGGTGTTCGGCCGTAAGCTGGAGTATTGAAATCTTTTTCCAAGCAGGAGTTCATAAAAGACCATTTAAAGCAAAGTGTTATCACAAAAAAAGTTTCCTTTTACCTCGCAGTTGAGAATGCAGCAATGAGAAAGAGTTTTTTTTTTCCGCAGAACTTCCATGTCAATCAATCTGCATCCATCATTCAGCTGCTTTCTGAGAAGCGAGTCCACTTTCTGGGAAACTTATTCGTCACGCTCTGTTACGTAATTTGCCCATGGGAAATGTGGTTGGCATCGATAATTGAAATGATTTAGCCTTGGGATTTTAGGCCTCAAGCTTAAAAATTTACTTATTTAGCCAATAAATAGTAGAAGTGCTGTTTGAACCTTTTTTGACAACATATATCTATCTAGAAGTATGCGTGATCGCCGAAAGTCCTTTGACGCAACTGTCCATGCGAAAACTTAAAACACGGACTGATCGAATTCGATTGACATTTTATTGAATCTAAATTCATGTCATTGGATCGTAGACCATTCGATTGAACTATGCACGTCATGCCACTGGATCGAACTTCGTGTCATTGGATTAGAAACGTCATTCGTTCGGGCCAGCGGCTTATTGAAAAAACGTTTGTCTCTCAGAAATTAAGGACGGTGCCTACTAATTCAAAGGTTTTTTTTCGCGGGTTCCTGAATTTGCGGGAAAAGCAGATCTTAACAAGTGTTATTGAAATCCAAAAAAAAATGGGGGTAACCCCCATTTTGTGAAGATAATTAATCAACAATATTTGTAAAAAGCTTCAAAGTACAAAGCAATGTATGGCGTTCTTTGCCAAACTGAAGCTTAACAATAGTAGACACCGTCCTTAATCAGGGCCTGTCCGCCCTGAACTAGTAAAACTATCGGTCGGGCTAGCGCCTTTTTATCACATGTTGCCCGACGAGCGAGCATGAGGTGGACATGAATGAAACAAAGCTGGTTGTTTGTTGTTGTTGTTGTTTTTTCTAGTGGCAAACATCAGACGTTGTGTTCGGTTGGCAGACAGTTCGAAAGAGAAAGTGAAACAGTAATAAAGTAAAACGTAAAATTTAGTTAAAATGGTAATTTTTTTCCCGTACATCGTGTGACCAAATCAAGGTTTACAAATGTTCGTGAAAATAAATATGCCACCGAGCGTCTTTAAAACCATGGATAGCTACGGCTAAATTGTATCACAGTACCTAGGAGATTAAAATAACTGACTCGAGTCTTGATATTTTTGGACATGAAAATTCTAAGGGGTAGTGGGGCACAGGTAGTAAAAATCATGGAAATTCCAGGGGATCGACGGAGTACCGTGAAGCCCCAGCAACGGACAGAACGCACAATCCTGGCGGGTGGGTGTCAAAATGAAAAAAAAACTTTTTTCAATGAGCCGGTGGCCCGATCGAATGACGTTTCTTATCCAATGACATGCAGTTACATTCAGTGGCACGCCGTGCATAGTTCAAGCGAATGGTCCACGATCCAATGATATGAATTAAGATTCAATAACACCTCATACGGTTTTTTGACAGAATGATGTGTTGCAATGACATGAAAATCGATTCAATGACATTTTTGTCCCAATTCCCCCTCCATAGAAACCAAACACAAAGACATGGCCCAAGGAATATCGGAACTACTATAATTTCCCTCCTGACGGATCGAGGCTTTAAGTTGCTTGCGGAAAGGAGTGTCACTTCAGTTGACATTTCTGATCATGAACCCCATGGACTATGAATTAAAGAAAGCGGGAATCTCTAAACCTATTCATTAAAGAATGCTTCCCTGTATGTATAGCCAATGGTTCCGTCAAACTTTTGTTGCAGTATACTTTCTCAAGGGTTTTAACAGCTATTCCACGAGCGTGCGTTGGTTATGAGTTGATAGATAGCCAACGAGGCGTGTAGCGCCAGATTTTCTCTATAATCGTCTCATGTATATCGAAGAATTATTTAAAAAGCCCCCAATAAAGAAAACAAAAAATGAAAGACCTCTGGTCCGGATGTCTTACTGAAGTCTGTGTTCAGTTATATGGCATAATTTATACCCACCCATTAGCAAGATTTCAGATTTTCTTCAAATAGCTTCTTGCTGTTCCTTCACTTGATAATCATCTGCATAAGAGAGCACGAAAAAAGCGATTACCATTGAGGAAGATATGCACAAACGAGTATTTGTAAAATCAGCGCGCTTTGGAATCATATTGAATATTCAAGCTGCTTAAATACATACTCAGCGACAAATACAAGAAGCGTCGATTTTTAATTGAGAAAAAAATGTAACAGTTTATAACAAGTTTAAAATCCGGCTTTGAATGATAAATGCTGCATATTTTGCGGTGTCTGACATTTGCAGACTGCAAACTGCCTACAAATAGCACTGATAAGCAGTATTTAAGTCTACGCTCCATTTCAAATAGCGCTCATAAACAGTATTTCAGTCTAAGAACCCGTTTTAAAACGGTTAGCTTTCAATAACTGTGATTTAGGGTTAGTCTGCAGTCTGCAAATGTCAGGCACCGCATATTTTGCACTATTGAAGTACGTCTCGCGTCTCTTGCGTCTTTCAAATTTTACGACCCAGAATCTGTTTGAACCCGGCTTCCAAATATCTGTCAAACTACGTTTCTTTGAGAAATTAACAGGGTCACCAAGAACGAACGGCCTTAATCTACTAGTATGCGTGAAATATGGAGCTGAACAATAACCCAGATTTCACTCCTTCTGAAACGATGGGCGAAACTGCAGTCAAAATGAGTTTCAAGTAGCAATATTCTTTCTATATTCGTTTTTTTTTTAATCAGAACATTAAATGTAGAGTGTTTTCATGGCGCCCTGGGTGCTGTTCCGTAACAACAGGAAATGTTTACCAAAGAAAAGAACTCATTTCCCAAAGAAGAGAAGAAAGAAGACGACCACTATCGACTCAACATGGCTGCCGTGACATCGAAGAGGGCTAGAATGCGCAATTTTAATTCAACGCTGTTTTGAACTGACCATTGTTATAATGCGTTAGTCAAATGCTCAACCAACGTTATTTGGCAATCGAATTAAACATATTTCCAGAATAATACATACTGATACGACTCGTGATAACAATGTCGCCAGAATGCCGGAATACCATTCCGGTGTTCGGCCGTAAGCCGGAGTATTGAGATCTTTTTCCAAGCAGGAGTTCATAAAAGACCATTTAAAGCAAAGTGTTATCACAAAAAAAGTTTCGTTTTACCTCGCAGTTGAGAATGCAGCAATGAGAAAGAGTTTTTTTTTCCGCAGAACTTCCGTGTCAATTAATCTGCATCCACCATTTAGCTGCTTTCTGAGAAGCGAGTCCACTTTCTGGGAAACTTATTCGTCACGCTCTGTTACGTCATTTGCCCATTGGAAATGTGGTTGGCATCGATAATTGAAATGATTTAGCCTTGGGATTTTAGGCCTCAAGCTTAAAAATTTACTTATTTAGCCAATAAATAGTAGAAGTGCTGTTTGAACCTTTTTTGACAACATATATCTATCTAAGTATGCGTGATCGCCGAAAGTCCTTTGTCCATGCGAAAACTTAAAGCACGGACTGATCGAATTCTTTACAAAAAAAAAAGGGCAGTTTATACGAGAGAAAATAAGCCGCGGCTTACTCTGGCCGTGGCTCTTACATAAGACGCAAACACCCGGTATAAATGGTACAAAATCTACGTTCATGGCTAGCCGCGGCTTATCCTGGCCTGAGAGTTTATTCCGCGAACACCTTTGCGATGTTGAGAAGAATGACAAGGATGCATCTAAGACAGTCGCTCGACATTTTAATCTGCCTAACCACTCCAAAAAACACATGGCTATCTGCGGCCTTTCCCTACATCTAGGTACGACGGAAAGCCGCAAGAATCTGGAACAAAAATTCATCTTTCAAATCGGCACCCTTAATCCTCACGGTATTAACGAACGCTTTTCATTTAACTAATATATTCCTACTTTTCACGTTGCCATGTTACCACCAATAGCGTAGCTCCTACTCTACTAAAAACTACACGTAACCCATAATCCTCGATTCGCTCTGACGAAGGGCTAACGCTCGAAACGTCAGCTTTTAGAATCTCTGCACGGTGGTCAATTTACATTATCAACTCCGTTGATAAACCTTTATACAGAGTAAGCCGCGGCTTACTTTCTCTTGTACAAACGGCCCCATTGTCGTACACGCGCGTGCGCCGCCTAGCATTTGTTGGAGTTTAAAAGTTTATTTTTCTGTCAAACTGCATGCAGAAGTTTCGCGTGGGATACAACACGCCGGTGTCTGCTGAGCGTTTCTTGGTAGGGTTTAAATAATGTTTTTGTTACACTCTGTAACCCACTTTCATAAATCTCCTACCTTATTCCACTTTCAGATGTATAGCTTCTGCTTTTTAAAAGCTAAGGAAATGATCCCTTCCACCTGACGGGCCGTGTTTATATGGCTACGGACACACCATCGAAGATTCTTGAAATGTTATAGTATCTCTTTCCCAGAAACCAAATTCATTTGCATGACAATATGAAATGTGAAATGTGAAAGACGTGTGACAGACATGTGACCAAAGAAACCATTTAACATCAGGCCCTTGCAGAAACTGAAATTAATTTTACTATCAGTCTAGTCATAACTATAACAAAATTCTCGAACAAGAACGCTCTATTTTTAACCAAATTCAGGAGCTTGACCTGATGAGGAGTCCAATAACAAAGTATCCAATAACAGGCATTGCTTATCTAGTGCCCCCGGTGACTCAATACTTCTCTATATTGAAAAAACCGTTCAGATATGATCGTAAACAGTCTAAACAGCCTTCCCTTTGTCGGAATATTTCTCTTGCTTTCTCTTTTTCTAAGGCCCGTACTCAACGATAAGGCTTCTTTTCCTTTCCAGTCAGATTGTACTGGAAAACGTTGTTGGAGAAGGGTAGTATCGAAAACGAAGACCCTGAAAACGAAGACCGAAGACCTAAAAACCTTTTCGGTCTTCGTTTTCGGGGTCTTCGTTTTCGACACTACCGTTGGAGAAGTATTTACCAACACGTCTGTAAATGCCACGAATTATTCACTGTTTTGTACGTTTCGTGGTTAAATCTCAGGATGTCCAGGTTCAAGATGACTACGGCAAAGGTTCACAGATTTAATGATTTGAAGAAACATCTGGATAATATATTCAAGATGAACGAAAAAAAGCTTGGTGTTGCTTGCTTCCTGACTTGTATCACACGATTTCGAGAGCAATATGGACTAAATAATCACGAGCATTTTTTTTTTCAAAGACAAACAGTGCACATTGAAGAAATTTGCAATTTGAAGAAAATTATGAATGCTTGATCAATCATACACATCCATTCAGTCTCAACATTGCAATATAGTAAGGAAACAAAATAACTATACTATGCACTGACTGGTACTCGGACTCTCCAGAATCATGATAGTCCTGTGCCTTCACCACTACACTACAACAACGAATATACTCAACCTACCACAGTTCTTTTAATTATTTACTTTTCTATACAAGTCATCAAGTAAAGCTGTGATCCTCGCAGCTATGGACGCAATTTTAGCAATTGCGTAGAGAAGCCTGAAAAATTCAGGACTTCAACGGGGTTTGAGCCCGTGACCTCGCGATACCGGTGCGACGCTCTAACCAGTTGAGCTATGAAGCCACTGACGTTAGTTCAAGGGACACTAGAACTTTACATAGACACCTTGCCATCAGAGTATTCGATTTTATTTACTCTTTCGTTTATAACGAACACCTTCTGTTAAAGAAAGATAAAAATGTATGACAATACTCTCATAAACTTTACGCCAGAGTGGGAGGTATTCGAAGCAATCATTTTTATCACTATCAAAAAGTATGAAAGTGTCAAAATGGGTTGTTTTAGAACTGGTACCTCGTAGGGATGAAAAACATTTCATGCCACGTCCACAAGACAGGATCTTGGTACCTCTTAGGGGTTTTTTTCAAAATTTCTGATTTGAATCCCCGTCCTTTCGATATGGGATTTCCCCCCACCCTCCCTCCCTCCGGGCATACAAACCGTATTTTTGGCCAGATAAGACTTAGAAAAGTTTGGTAAGCTGGAACTTGCGAATTTCGGCAAAATATCCAACATCGATTGAGTTGTAACAATCGTTTGTCTTGTTTGTCACACGGTGTTGTGGCTGGCTGTGGTTACTTAATTTGGAACTGAATTCATCATTTCTGTGGCAATTGTTCACACTAAATCAATCCCTTTCGGTTTATAGGCTTTTTTGTGTGAAATGGATGTCCAGTAGTGAACTGCTTTGTCTGACTGTGAAAATTTAATTGCAGTGAAGTATAAGCGAATTACTACGCTTTAGCTTGACTTTTGAATCAGTAAATTTTGCTGTTGTTCTAAAATGAAGATAGAGGGTTCAAATGGAAAATGTTGTGTAAGAGATTACAGTCTGTGCATACAATCTCAGTTCTACTGTAGTTGTTGATTAAAATTGTTAGTTTTTGTTTTCAAGGCTATATGAACCCCATGGACTATGAATTAAAGAACGGAATCTCTAAACCTACGCGTAGACACTTCCTGAAAACTATTTAAGAATGCTTCCCTGTATGTGTAGTCAATGGTTCCGTCAAACTTTTGTTCCAGAATACTTTCTCAAGGTTTTTAACAACTATTCCACGAGCGTGCGTTGGTTATGAGTTGATAGATAGCCAACGAGGCGTGTAGGGCCAGCTTTTCTCTATAATCGTCTCATGTATATCCATAGGCAGCCCAAGTTCGCGTCACTAGAGAGCGTGTAATATAATTAATTACTAGTGGGAAGATGACCTTTGAGTGCTGTCAGTGCTACTGTCAGCTCAAGGGGTGTTTGATCACTGTAAACTGTATACACCAATGACGATTAATTTTGTACTTTATGCAGAAGCATAATTATTTCCCAATACACTATATTGCTTTCTGGGGCTAGAAGATCCGCTTTTAGGCTTGGCTAAATCTATATATTACAGATTGTACCGTGCTTGGGCTCTTAAGTGTGGGGAGGGAAGGGGAGGGGCGGCTTTTAACGAAGCGCGCGTAGGGCAAAGATTGACGACGAGATCATGAACCTGGAGTACTCAGACGAAACACTAAACAAACTGAAAACAGAGTTTCCCAATATTCCAGAGGTCTTTATCAAGCGGGTCCTTCGTTGCCATGATGTTGCAGCAAATCCAGAAAATCTTGAGAGTGCACGTAAAGAGCTGCGGGGATTTCAAGATATTCAGACCCCACTAGGGAGAGGAGGAGTCTTTAAGAAACAGCCAAGTGCAGGACAGAGAGAGGTACCGATAGGCGGATCTATAGGAGAATGCGGAGGGGACCTTGCAGGACGTCACTTAAGCGACCAGAAACGCACAGACGATGCTACTCAAGAGGAGTGTAGGGCAAAGATTGACGATGAGGTCATGAACCTGGAGTACTCAGAGGAAACACTAAACAAACTGAAAACAGAATTTCCCAATATTCCAGAGGTCTTTATCAAGCGGGTCCTTCGTTGCCATGATGTTGCAGCAAATCCAGAAAATCTTGAGAGTGCACGTAAAGAGCTGCGGGGATTTCAAGATATTCAGACCCCACAAGGGAGAGGAGGAGTCTTTAAGAAACAGCCAAGTGCAGGACAGAGAGAGGTACCGATAGGCGGATCTATAGATGAATGCGGAGGGGACCTTGCAGGACGTCACTTAGGCATCCAGAAACGCACAGACGATGCTATTCAAGAGGAGTGTAGGTCAATTTGTGCAGATGACGAGTTCGGAGCGCAGCATCCAGGACCACCTGGAAACTTAAATAGGTTTGGTGATCCACCGGCAACCAAGCGCAAGCCATGGCAAGGACCAACAAGGAAAGCCATTGGTATCTCTTTGGAACGCTCTACCTCAAGTAATTAAGTTAAGTCAATCGTTAGCTCAGTTTAAAACCTTGATAAGGAAAAGACTCTTAATGGATAGCTAGCTGAATTTATCCAATACCGCATTAGCATGGCATTTGTTTTTCTTAGAGCATTTTAAATTTTATTCATATAGAATTATTTTATTGTGTTTCATTGTTGTATTTGTATTTCACTGAAAAGCCCCTTGGGGACGTGAAATAAACGTATGTATGTATGTATGTATCTACAAAGGATCAAGGAGAGTATAAAGAATGTCCACCTGAAAGAGGAGCCTACAAAGATAATTATCAGGGAGTTTATGACGACTTGAGCTTGATTGTAACTCAACTCGCAAACTCATGGGTGAAAATTGGGGAAAATGGAGAAGTTGCAGAAGATTTTCTTATTTGTGGCAATAAAGTAGGCATTAAGAGGGCACGAGAGAAACTGAACACTATTGTGGCCGGTGTCACGTGTAAAACGATTGACATCAAACAGCCTGGGCTGAGAAAATTTTATGCCAGTGGTAAAGGAGATCTTCTGGAAAAATCGATAGAGAAAAACTATGAATGTGCGATCCATGTCCAGAAGAGCTTTGACTCGAAGCGAGAGGAAGGTAAAGTACAAGGTACACAAGAAGGTTCTGACTCCACAAGCAGTGATGACGATGATGAGCCAGTCATTGGTGGTGATGATGATATTTATGGTGAGTGGGAAGCAGTTGTAAGTGAAACTGATCGATCATCTTTCGCCACCAAAACTGGCCACCATGTTTCGTGGAGAGCTGGAATCATTGAGGCTGAAAAGGTGAGTTAAGTGATTTCACTGAGTTCCATCGATTCTTTTGAAGCAACCGATAACTGAGTTGACATTCTGCTTGTGTGTCCCATTGACAACATGCACCTGTCCAAGAAGATTCAAATTTCCTAATTGGATTGTTAATAATCCGCTTACTTAAACCACAGGTTGACATCCTGGTCAGTTCACAAGGAGCATGCTCCAAAGCAATCCTTAAGGCGGGTGGTCCGGCGATGAGGAACAGCGTAACAACTCCAAATACTGGTCACATTACAGTCACTCCTGGGTTCGCATTGCCCTGCAGTCACGTGATTCATACCAACTGTAGCCCATCGACCTTTCCAACACCGCGCACGGGTGGCTCATTGGGCTGTCGTGCGGGAGGTCCCCGGTTCGAACGCCGGCGGGATCAACACTCAGGATCTTAAAATAAGTTAGGAGAAAGTGCTGCCCTTGTAATTTCATCTGCAAATGGTTAGTCTTCTCGGATAAGGACTATAAACCGTAGGTCCCGTCTCACAAATATCGTTCAAGTTCAAATTTCCCTGTGGCAACCCACACACTATTCGAAAAGAGTAGGGGATGACGTCCCCGGTGTTGTGACTGTCCTTTTCTCTCCAGCAAAAGACTAGTGGCCGACTGAGCACGATGTCGTTAAAAAAGGCTTATGATATATGAGGTCACTTAAGCAGAAACAGCCATAAGTCAAAAAGGACTTTGCCGAATGCTGAAACATGCAAATGTTGATTTAGATTAGTCTTGATGCTCTATTCGTGGGCTACATGTGGTATTTGGGTTCTAACGTACCCTCTCCACTCCTAAAAAATTCAGAACTTCAACGGGGTTTGAACCCGTGACCTCGCGATACCGGTGCGACGCTCTAATCTTGGGAGCTGGTCATTTGTGGGTTCTAATGTTCCCGTGAGGAATAAATCAACGATGAAATGATATATGAAATGGATCATATGTATGAACTGTGGATATGAAATCAAGGGAAGCTATGATCCTCGCAGTTATGAACACAATTTTTGCAATTGCGTAAAGAAGCCTGAAAAATTCAGGACTTCAACGGGGTTTGAACCCCTGATCTCGCGATGCCGTTGTCGTTGCTAAAAGGGAGCTTAAGCAACGACAACGGCGACGGCAACGAGAACTTTACAAATTTGCATATTTAGTAGACAAAAACAATAGCTTTGCACGCTCTGCACGTGCATTTTTTATTTTTGTCCATTTCTTTGCCGTCGTCTGCAAAACAACAACAAATCGCCTTGTGTGATACGGTTAATTTCATGAAAATCATTGTCGCTGTGGCAGAATTTTGTCGCTGCGATCAGTCGCACGAATTCAAACCAGTTTGAATTCGTGCGACTTATCGCAGCGACAAAATTAGCGAAAGCAGCGTTGTCGCATCGTGTATACACTTCCGGCAACTAGTCGCTGCGACAAAATATAAATGAACCAATGAGAGACCGTCATATGGTCAGCCATATTGATTTAGAAAACTAGTTCACATTCCCCCTCATACGACATCACTGCGTGTGCACCGAACAGGCGTGTCGCAGCGACTTGTTTTGCAAGTAGTACACATGGAGCAATTTGTCGCAGAGTCATGTCGCTGCGACATGTCGCCTAGTGTGTCCCGGCCTTTTGGAGATAAATTTTCATTTTCTCCCCTAAATTAAGCGCCGCTCATAACGGTTTCATTCCTGAGGGACTGCTACACCTTTGTCATAGTCAAAAGCTTGGAATAATCTCGAATTGATTGCAATAACGCGAATTTATATTTTTAGATGACGTTCTCGTTGCCGTTCCCGTCGTCGCTGCTAAAGCCTAGTTCCCACTAGCGACATAACGATCATAATCATAATTATAAGCACGAAGATAACGCTGTTATGTCGCTTATGTCTTAGTGGGAACGTCCAGAAACATAATCATAGGCGCCCTTATGATCAAGATAATCATAATCATAAGAAAATGATCGACCATTTTCTTATGATTATGATTATGGCTTTGACTATGACCATGTCGCTCTTCTTTGCAGCGAGAACACGAAAATAATGAGAAACATAATGACGCAACGGCGTCATTGTGTTTTGGCCAATTAAAGTCTAGGACCAGTACTTTCGGGTCGGTTCATTTTCAAGATGGCGGCCTGCTCTTTACGTTTTTAGAGCGGCCGTTCCCACTAGAACATAAGAAGCTTATGTTTATGATTATGCTTATGATCCTTATGTCGCCAGTGGGAACTAAGCTTAAAGCTCCCTACAATAGATCACAGAAGACGTCAAAATGAGGTAAGAACATCAGTGACACTGTGCCACTTTCTTGTTTTCAGCACATTTGACGTCATCTGTGATCTATTACTGAACAGAAGCACGCCAAAAATGGAATCTATTTGTTAAGTAGATTGACTCAAGTATATTATCATCAACTGGGCCGAACAGCAATGACCCCACTTTTGCTGGTTGTGGTGCAGGATGTTTCTCTCGTAGCTACCTCATGACATATTTTATTTATTTTATTTTATTTTATTTTATTAGCTTCGCCAAATAAACAAACAAAACAATTACGTATACAAAAGAACATTGGCAGGGACACCGCAACAGCTGTGGCCAATTACAGCGGGCCGGTTAGTGGAAGAATTCCTCCATCTAATTATTCATTTAGGAACCGTAAAGCTGAGTTGATTTGGCCTTCCATTACTAGTTAAACAAAACTTTTGATCTGTCTTGTGAGTTTGAGGAATTGCGCTTTCTAATGCGGCTCTGTAGTGTCCTTCCTTCGCGAATTAGTCGGGTAATTTCACCGTCCTTCCAGAGAGCAAGACGTTTTGCTAAGATATTTTGATGATCTCGTGCTTTAGACTTGTTGCTAGGTTTCTGACGTCCTACAGCTGAAAGGACAATTGCAGCTTTCAAAGCAATATGCTGATTATCGGAGCCTTTGTTCCATTTGCTGATGTGCAAAGTTAACTGATCTATAAAGTCTCTTCCTGTTCTACTATATGGGACTAAAAATACGTTCTTTCTCCAAGTTGTTATCTCATCGTAGGCTTCTAATATAACTGAAGTTGTCATGTAGATTGTATTTCCATCTTTTCGTCGTCCTCAGGTAATTGTAGAGGGCGTACTCAGGAAGACGACCAGGAGAGCTATTAAATTGAACTATAGGTATTGCCGTTCATTCTCAGGGCATTCATTGGGTCCCTTTGGGGCATGTAGAGAACTGGCTGTATATTCCCAGATTATATCAGCAGAATCGCAGAATCCCGTATTTTCTCTAGCCTGGTGGCCTGATCTCGCAGGTTTTGACCAGTTAGGCCAAGATGCCCGTACCCCATTCCA
>JALIRR010003232.1:17500-46005 GCA_023091755.1 Montipora sp. Colony 1 RG-2022 | reverse complement strand
AAACCTAAAACTCGTAAAAATTTCATACCTCCATCAGAAGGAGGCCACTTAAACAACAAAAATTTCCTGTGCTCCTCACAGATATCGATGTTGTGATAGGCTAACTCGAGATCAAACGAAAAAACAGACATCCCCGGAAGAAACATTTGAAGAACTGTTCTCAAGTCTTCGTACTTGACAGACTTCTTAACGACAAATTTGTTAAGATGAGATAAATCCAAAATAAGTCTTAGTTTGCCTGACAACTGAACAGCGACGTGTAATGGGTTGCAAAACTGAGGGTAAACGGGCGTCTTCCTTATACAGCCATGGGTTAACAACTCTGAAATCGCTCCCTGAACAAAACTTCTCTGATGCAAAGCAGAAGATCGATTCTCAATCGAAAACGGTAATGGCGATTCTCGAAAAAGAATTTTGTAACCATTCTGAATAATGACAAGAACAAACTGCGAAGCTCTAACTACATCCGCCAAAACAGAAAATTTGCGCGCAACTTTCCTTGAATACAAGAAGGATCTTCGATGCCCTTCTCGGACTGGTCAAATTCACACTGATCAAAAACTGAAAAGTCATGATTTTGATCCTGACGAGAGGAGTTTATCTTTGGAGGGGCAAGAACTGGCCCAGTGACGTCCTTTTCCACATCGAAAACACAAATCGGAACCTCTGAAAATGTTTCCGGAGTATCGACCTTGGGGACGAAAATAACTACCAGCAGGAGGAAAAGAACCGGACGCACACCAAATCTGGAAGCGCTATTCGGCGAAGGCGCGGAAAAGGAAAACTTAGAGCCAGATTTCTTCTTTTACTCTTGAAGAGTTTTAAGCCTGGCTGCGGCTCTTTTCTCGGCCTTTTTAAATTTTGAGGCGTCCGCTTCATCGTCAGCCAAATCATCACATACGTATTCTTGAACCGTGGCCCAACCGGTTATAAGCAAGGAAATGCCTTCATTCAACCCCTCCTTCGCCTTGCCAACGTTCCCACTCTCCATAGCTCTCACCGCGGGCAGAACTGCTCTTGATCACCTTGCGGTTGAAGTTGAACAGTTGCTCATTCCCTTTCTTCTTGAAGACGTAGGTTTCTGGTTGCACCTCCGAAGCAATTTGTGACGCCAAATCCGTCTGCGCTTTACGCAAATTGCTTTGTAAGCCCTGAATCTGCGTGTTTTCTGCGGATAAAATAACCTTCTTCTGGGCCTCCAAAATGGCATGCAAGTCGGAAGGAATAGATAGAGATGATGAAGAATCCTCGTCGCCCATAAGTCGCGAAAAAAAACAGCAAGTAAATTTCAAGCAAGAGTAAGTGCCTCCAGCGAGAACACCAAGATGACTAATCTATATAAAACACCTTCTTAAATACTCTTACCGAACCCTTGATAGTTCATAACGACGAGAGCATAAGGTGCGAGAGCGGCCTTGGTGCAAAAGGTCCAGAGTTCGATTCCCGGAGCCCTCATCCTGGTTTCGACTTCTTTCCTTTCTGTGTAGCTTAAGGAGCTTTAAATACCCGTAAAACGGAGCACTGATGGAGAGGGGAAAGTAAATTGAGCGCACCGTCGACCTCAGGTTTGTCAGTTGAATCACTGTCATCCTCGGGTTGTCGAGGCAATGGGAATTATTTGACAAGCAGGTGTCGATTTTCTTAGAGATAGTGCTTTATTAAAACTGATTCTCTTGGTCATATTTGACTTTAGAAAACTCTAGTATAGAGGTCAGTAATTAAGTGAATTTGGAAACGTATGAGAGACTGAAACCCTTGCTGTAATGATCTGAACATCGCTATGTACAAAGCCATTGATAACGTTTGTTGCTTTTATCTTTTACAGCTGCATGGCTTTATATCCGCAATTTAAAGATTCGCAGTTGTAACATTCATTTATGCAATGCACGTTTGGACTATACATGGATGTCTAATTTGAAACTGAGCAGTTGGTCAGAAGAAGAATTTTTCACGTAACGAGTGTCTATTGTGGCAGAAAATTTCCCCAGAATGGCAGCACCGTTACAGTTCGGATAGTCCGCCTTTGCTGGAGGAAGATAAAAAGAGCGACGCTCGTTGAACGATGTTTGCGTAATAGCGTTCAGAGCCGCAAGGACATTTACTAGTCGTTCAAACTTGGACATATTCTTACAAAAGATAACCGTTTTTCCTTTAAAGAGAACCGCTACAGAATCTCTCTGGACGTTGGTTGTAAAGCAGGAACTGATTCGGGAAACTATTTGTTGAAAATCATTGAACATCCGAGCAAAATTCTCTTCGATGGAGTCATCTCTTCAAAGCAAGGAAAGCCTGGGGCAAAGATCAGATGATATCAAGTCACCAAGCTCAGATTGGTTGCTTTGTTTGGTCATTATTGACTTTATTTTTGGTTTTGTTATTGTCACCGGCAATGCCTCTCTTTTCATTACAATTTGTCGAGATCCTTGCAAATGTTTGCGGTCGCCATCAACGTTTCTAATCGCTAATCTCTCTGTTGCGGATTTCTTTATGGGAACTGTAAGTTTGCTCAGAGCCGTGGAATTGCTGTACAACTACAACGGGATACCAGACGTACCTGTCCTTAATATTACTGGATACTTCATCGGAGCAGTATCGATACTTGCTGCGGTATCGACGCTGATGGCAATGTCCTACGAACGATATGTTGCCATAATTAAACCTTTCCGATACCCGCAAGCCATCACTACCAAGAGGGTGAAAGTCGCTATAGCCGGAATTTGGGTGAACGCTTTTGTGATGTGTGTCCTGCCATTGTCGTCCGTAAAGAAGGAGATTTTTTTGTTCACGTACTGTTATACTCATTTTGTAATACCATCGTTTGTGCTAACGGTCATGTATGTCAAAATTTACAAACAGATTGCTCTGTTAAGGAAGAAACTTAAGGAAGTTCGAGCAAGTTTGTCGGCTATCACCAGAACTCGAGAACTTGAGAAGGAAAGAAAAATGGTCATAGCTTTTGTCTTGATCTTAATTCTATTTTATGTGTCCTTTCTTCCTTATTTCGTCTTTGTGCAAATTCTTTTCTTCTGGTCTCGAAAAGACTCCGGTGCTTTGTACGTGTTTAGACTAATTGCAAACGAATTTTTAACGGTGAGTTCTTTGGTCGACCCATACATGTATGCTTGGAGGGTTCCAAAATTCAATCGCTCGTTGCGCCTGTGCTTTCAACTTCTCAAAGGCAGAAATGTTGGCACACTGTGGAAGGGCACCATTTCGCATCCTCATCACAAACCTGGTTCACCTGTGCTTCCGAAAAAGTTAGTTCAGAATTCAGATCCACACGGGGAAGCTGGAATGCCTGTGACTCATCGTTCTACAAATATCAGTCCTGTATAAAAGAGAACTAGAGAACTCATTTGTCACAGATATCATGATTATCAATCATACGAAAAGATAACGTAGACTACACCCTCTTAGGAGAGGTAAATAAAACCATATTCATGTAAAAAAGCGTTCTCTGGTTAAAAATTATGTATATATATATATATATATATGTAAGCTTTTTAACCAGAAAACGCTTTTTTACATGAATATGTCTCCAAAACCTGGTTACTCTTCTATTTTTAATCGTAAATAAAAACGTAAATAAAAACGTACAAAAGGGAGAAGAGTTAAAAAACTTAAGCTTGTTTGGCAGGTCTCGCAAAGATTTTATTTGCCAATGCAATCAAGCTTTGAGGGTGCATCCGAGCCAACTCGACTGCAATCACTTTAACACTGTTGGAAATGTTAGCTTCTAGGATTATTAATTCTGCTTTGCACTTTGCTTTCTTTAACATGGAAAAGAATTCTAAGCAGAAATCGAAATGTATAGTTCGCCTTTGGAGGTGTCTTCTTTACAAATAAAAGTTTTGAAGCAACATGTACTGTTTTACTAAAACAATTATTCCTCTCGCCCTCATGGCCTCTGAGTCAATAGCCCATTCGGCCTTCGGCCTCATGGGCTATTGACTCAGGGCTCGAGGAATAATTGTTAATAACTTATCGCTATCTCAAGATTTTTCGCGATTATTCCGTCTTGTTCACCTCTTACAATGCGGGCGAACTATCCTGTAAATGGGTGGATACGAAGGCGATTAAAGTAAAGGTGGTAAATGAATGGTTCATTGTTGTAAGCTCACGTTGTCGTCAAAACCTTGAGTTACACTCAAAACGTTCAATAACAAAATGTAGCATGAACAAAGCTGAAGAATTTCACAGTCTTCGAGGACTTGAAATCCTAATCCGAAAAAGGGGAAGATGCGGTATTCATTGATGAAGAAGCTTTAACATGCTCTCCGACGGTTTACTTTAAAAGTTAAAAGTGCAGTTGTAAAGACTGTTCACTGTCTGCTGCGTGTTCGATTGTTCGATATTTAGCTCATTTGTTGCCTTCTTAGTATTCTCACTGTTCTTTTGATCAACTAAAGATCATTCTCTGACACTTCGGGTAACCGATCTGCCATTTTCACACCAGAGCGTGGTTTTAATTACGCATGAGCAGAATATTATTTGCAACAGAACATTTAAAACAAAACACTTATTTGTAGGCAGTTATTTGCAGGTCACGTGGTGGGTTCTCGGCCAATGAAAAGGGAGGAAAAATACATCGAATGATAATCACTGTTATATAGCTAAATTTTTTTCCCCGAGCAGCACGGTGCTCTCATTGGTTACTTCGAGGTCACATGACATCTAACAAGAAAACTGTTTCCCGCCAAAGGTCTCCGAGCGGGCAACAGTGCAAAATCTATGACGTCATAGGTAACAGTGCACTGTTACCCACGAATAGGGAACTTAAGCAACGACGACGGCGACGGCACCGAGAACGTCATCTCAAAATATACATTCGCGTTATTGTAATCGCTTCGTTAATATTTCAACTTTTTTAATATGACAGGGGTGTGGTAGTTCCTCAAAAATGACGCTGGTAGGAATGGCCCTCAATTTAGGGCAGAAAATGAAAAAATATCCTCAAGTAATGACGTTGTCCATAAAACCTCAAATTTGGCTATTTCACGTTGTAGTTTTGCTGACGACGGCAAAGAAATGGACAAAAGTGAAAAACGCACGTACAGGGCGTGCAAAGCTATTGTTTTTGCCTACTAAATATGCAAATTTGTGACGTTCTCGTTGCCGTCGCCGTTGTCGTTGCTTAAAATGTTGACCGACGAGCGCCGTTGCACGTTTTTCTTTTTGTGCTATGTTTTTCCGTGGGCTGCGCCTCGGGAAAACATTGAGATTCTGGGGAAACAAAATGAACTGTTTCCCTCGGGACCAGTCATTAAGTGTTAATTGTTTGTCCACGTTGTCATCAAAATCTGAAAATTGGTCATTTTGCGTTGTTGTTTTGACGAGTACGGGAGAGAAATGTACAAAAATGCGTGCCACACGTGCAGCACGATCATTTTTTATTACTGATTTATGGCGTTTGAGCGACGACGAAGACGACTACGGCAAGAGGATACCTAAACTTCGAGCCAGGATTCGAGCTAGGATCCGAGCCAGGATTCGAGCTAGGATCAGAGCCAGGATTCCAGCCAGGATTCGAGCTAAGATGAGCTTTCTCCGCTATTTATTCTCGAATCTCTCGGTTAGGTTAGGTCTCGAATCGGTTAGGTTAGGTCTATTTAGGTTGGTTCTAGTCTAGTTAGGTCTAGTTAGGGTTAGGTTAGGTCTCGGTTAGGTTAGGTTAGGTCTCGGTTAGGTCTCGAATCCTGGCTCGGATCCTAGCTCGGATCCTGGCTCGACGGAATCCTAGCTCGGATCCTGGCTCGGATCCTAGCTCAGAACCTAGCTCAGATCCTGGCTCGGATCCTGGCTTTATTCTTAGTTTATCTCCTACGGCAACGCCACAAAGCAAGAATATGATTGGTTAAAAAAGGAAAAATAATCGTGCAGCACGAATTTCCGTGCATTTCTTTGGGCTTTTGTACATTATGCTTTTATTTCCCCACTAAAATGCTCCATCTTAATGCTCCATTTTTTCCACTAAAATGCTCGGTTTCCCCCAAAAAAGTTTCTGAAATGCTCCCTTAATGCTCAGACATGAGGGTTTTTTAAATTTCATAATTTCAATGTTTCAACACAATTACAGTTCGGTGCTTAATAAAAACGTTTACTTAGTAGAACAAGTTAACAAGAACGTATGTAAAAGTCGTAATACACCAGAAGATTTTTCTCAAAATGATCTGTTGTTCTGTTAATCCTTTGTCCCCTTTCAGTGAAACTTAAATGAAGAGGTTAAGTTAATTCTTCATTTTGTGGTAAAAGTAATTTTCATTTCTATATACTCTGGGGAAAATATTAATTTTCCGGGAAAATGCCACTAAAATGCTCGAATAATGTTCAATGCTTACGCCTCACTAAAATGGACGAAAAAATGCTAGCATAATGTACAAAAGCCTACATTTCTTGCCGTATTCCACATGACGACAACGTGAAATCACCAAATTTTAGGTTTTGACGACAACGTGAGCATATAACAATGAAACAGTAATTTTCTGTTTCGACTTTAAAAGCGTTCGTATTCATCCACTTACAGGATAGTTCGTCTATATTGTAAAAGGTGAACAAGACGGAATAATCGCGAAATACTTGCGATAGCGCTAATTTATATTTTGGACTGACGTTTTCGTTGCCGTAGCCGTCGTCTTTGCTTAAACTCTCTAACAACAGCAACGTGAAATCACCAAATTTTGGGTTTTGACGACAACCTGAGCGCAAAACAATGAACCATTCATGTATCACCTTTACTTTAAACCCGTTCGTACCCACCCATTTACAGGATAGTTTGCCCGCATTGTACGAGGTGAACAAGACGGAATAATCGCGAAAAATCTTGAGACAGCGATAAGTTATATTAATTTTATTGCGTTTTGAGTTGATAATGTGTACATATGATGAACACATGACGACTTGCCAAACAGATGTTCCATGCTACCATATTCACTGTTTGAGAAAAAAACAAGCAGCAAGAGCACTGTCACGGGGATCGCTCCTCAATTTTTTCAAACAAGGAGAATATACAAGTGATACATATTGCTCCAATATTGCTTCGTGGCAATAGCTCTCTCTGATCATCTTCACAGTTTTGATCTGGGGCCGGTTCCTGAAATTAAGGTGTAATAACTCTATTCCAGGGATAAATGTACTGGGGGTCACCGAGTTCATTTTTGAGATATAAGCAAGTAAAGACGAAATATAGGGTGTTTTTGGAGAGCTTTCATGTTGCCATAGTAACCTATTACGTAAACATAGTGAGCGCATTTTGTTAAGCAATAATTGGTGTTTGGTATGGTATCATAACATTTCTTTCACGTGATACAGTTTTGTAGTGACAATCCTTCTAACAAAAAGGTTCTTAAAAGTAGTAAAACTGGTTCCAGCCACCTAAGCTGGACCCAAACAGGAACCCATAACCAGGAGCCTACAACTTTAATATTGAGTCTCTGTAACGGCATTTTCAAAGATCAAGCTATTTTTAGACGAGTTCTTCAATAGGATTTGGCTTGCACGAGTGACCATTCTCCGTCCCATGGGTGTTGATTTTTCATGCAAGACTTGTGATTGGCTGGAAAGGGCTGGTTTCGCGGGAAAATCAAACTATAAATAACTTGGTCTGTAAAAACGCCGTCTCATAGATGCAATGAAGTTGTAAGCTCCTAGTCATGGGCTCCTCCTGACCCAAATTATTGCACAAAAAAGTAAGGGGGTGGTCTAACTTTTGAAGGTTTAGTAATAACAACCTAAGACTTTCACAGACTACTAACGTCACAAACGTTTTTATATTGATGCGGATTAAAAACTAAAAAACGGCAACAGTTTATGCTAAAATTTATTCCGCTTCGCTACTATTAGATTAGTCAAAATGGTAAAAGAAAACGAACTGCGCTTGGCCTTTTTTAAATATGTCTTTAGTTTTGGAAATATACGGCATTTTGTACAAGTGCCCAGTCCCCTGTGGAAAGGATTTATTTTTTCGGACATTTATTTAAAATTATCTTGAAATGTCCAAGCACAGAAATGATGTACTCAATAGTGTTAGCATCATAAAGGTTAATCCAGCCACCAGAAAATTATGAATTATAAAAAGTGTTACCGTTTAGCTGAAAAGATTTCTGAGCTAAAAATAACTTTAACATGTCAAGTGTTAATATATCGTTTTATAGAGTGGTTAAGGTGTCACATCTTATTGCTGTTAACAATGTCCCAAAGTTATTTCGTGTTGACCAACCCCTCACTTATTTTCATAAAACAGATCTGGGCCCAGGAGAATCTGGTTAAAGCATATTTCACTCATATTGTACAACATGGACAAGATGAAAATATCGTGAAATACTTAGAATAGCTCAAACTAATAGTTTGAAGTGACGTTTTCGTCGCCGTAGCCTTTGCGGTTTCTCCCTTTGTTTTGAGGGTGAAAGGGATTTTTACTTCATGAAAAAGAGTTTTTAGATATGGACATAGCTAATGCATGGATATGGTTATGAAACTCGACAAGTTCCTTTGTTTGATGTTTTTGTCCGTATTTTTGGCCTTGACACTGCACACAACACACCTTTGTTCGATACGATAACCAATCACATCTTTCGAGTAAATTATGCGCGACTAATTTGGGAACCCGTGCGAGACCAAAACAAAAGATTGTGCAGGGTCACGGTCAATTCAACATCGATTGCGACAACATTGTTCTCGCTTTTGAAGGTTTTAAGGTTTCATAACCAGTCCCTCGATTAACTATGATATGGACAAGGAAATACCGAGCAACAAAGAGATAGGTCAGAATGGGAGACGCTTGTATGAATAACAGCAGCCCAGCTTTTTCCGTTTCACTAAAAACAGGACGCTAAAGCTATGACAAATTGCAGGTGTTTTCGAACAGGTGAATTTTGCTTCAAACCCAAGCGTTTTGAAAGTATCATACATAACGTAACTGTTGAGTAACCACAAATCTTAAAATGACAAGCTTACTCCTGTAAAAAGAATCAGTGAAAAAAGGCAGAATTGTTGGCAGAGTTAGAACTTTATAGTTCAACAAGAAATAGCGTTTCTGACCTAAGTCGCGCTGATCTACAGTATTTGGGTTTTTAAGTTCCACTTTGAACACGGTTAGCTTTCAGTTGGGTACCACTATGTGATCAATAATTAAAATAATTCGACTTCTCAGGAGCTTGTCTCGTTAATCTAATGGATATCGGAAACTGTAACGAGTTCGACTCTCTGTCCCGCATACTCTGAATCTTGTCTGCATGTTTAAAATATTTGTTTCTTTGAAGGAGATTGCACGTCTTATAAGTTGAATTGAAAGAGAAATGTCAGTTTGAGGGAGAGAAACAAGTGCTAGTCGATCCAAACAGTTAGGGACTTAAAGATTTACGACGGCGACGTAGACGAAGGAAAACGTCACCGATTGTCGCAAGTCTTTTGCAATCATTCTGTCTCATTCACGTCGTAAATTAAGTAAGTGCACCAAATGTTTGTCAGCAAACTCAGCCAAACATCTTTGTTTCCCGGGAAGCAAATTTTGCATTCATAACAAACGTTTCCTGAGGTCGCAAACGAGGAAACATTTGCTACCGCAGCAACGTTTCTGCAACATTAGGGAGCTCAAGCACGCTCGTTTTTAAGACGCGGACGGCAACCGGAAGAGAAAACTTCGCGTGCCAGGACAGTGGTGTCTCCCACATTTTCATACTAATCACTCTAATGGAGAAAAGATACTTAGTAATGTAAATGTGGTTGTGTGAAAACAGGTTAAAGGGGAAAACAGCTCACTTCCGGTTGCCGTTCGAGTCTCAAAAACGTGAATGCTTAAGCTCCCCATTGTTTCCTCGGTTACGGGCGCCTTTGGTGTTTCACGTCATTGCTATGGAGACTACTGAAAAAACTTCATGTGAAAAAGTGCGTGCTACATGTGCAGCACGATATTTTTCTTCTTAAAACCAATGATTTTATTTTTTTGCGGCTTTGTCGAATATACAGCCATTTCTTTACCAGTCATGAATTGAGAACAACGTGTGCATAATGTGTTTTAAAATAATATCTTTTATTTAATTTTCAACCTCGGTTAATGCATTCCTCGTGCTCTAATTGGTTCACTCAATCTCGGTTATCAGCTCAAGCGCCAAGCGTTGCTAAACTAAAATTCTTTTTGCCGGAAAGCGAAATTTCTCTCTTTTTTGGTGGAAAGTGTGGATCAATTCCGACCTTTAGAAGTACGAGAAAAGGTGAGAAATGTTTTTGTAATGAGCCTGCGTTTGTCTGACAAACAGGTATTACACAACATCGCATCTTCACCAAGCTTTTTAGATTTCGCTGGAATTTTCTCGCTTTTTTTGCTCGTATTTCGTAGTTCCAAACCTATGGAGTTTATCCAACGCGCGATCATGGAATAATTGTCAAATAGCCCACGCAGGGGGCATCATTGTAGTTGCCCCCGTACGAGGAGGCATCATAGAATCCCCCGCGTATATATATGTGCCGAAGAACAAAAGACGGGGACTGTTGGCTTAATAGGGGGTATTCACGTGACGTCATTGCCGCCATGTTGGTGGACGAAAACAAAAGATCTCTTATTAGCTTCTTTTGCTCGTCCACCAGAAGTCATGCATTTCTCTATTGTTATTGGTGTCTCCAGAGAAACATCTTATTCCGAAAAAATTTTCAATGTTTCACGAGTGCGGCGCGCAAAGGATTAACAAAGTGCCCGCAAAGGATCACCAACGAAAGTGCACCGCACAGTCACCTGGGACAGAAAAACGCACGAGGAGGAGCGGAATCAGGAATGTCACCTCTTGGCTATCTGGCATGAGTTCTCTAGGGGTCCGGGGTATTCCCCTAAATTTGTTTCCGATTTTAGGGGGGGGGGGGTGGGTTGCAACCTCCTCAACCCCTCCCCTAGATCCACCTCAGCATGGAGAATATTACACGATGGCGAGAAGATATGAATTTCATGTTCTCGTTGCAAGAGTACTAGTGAGCGCTGCGAACGAATGAGATATTGTTCTTGCCACGAGAACATAAAATTCGTATCTTCGAGCTAACGAGTGATTTTCCTTTTATTATATGGACAATAAATATACATGGTGGGGATTGAAGAGCAGACGTTAAATACAAATACTGGGTGTTAATAAAAACAAACAAAGGCGTGACGTGTTGCTCAATATGACCAATCGTGTTACTTACGAAAAAACGCCACTCGGTTCCCGGATGTAGAGGTGTGTAGTTCTAGTTCCCGGTAAATTACTGCCGTCCATGTAATAAATGACTTAATGATCAGTAAGTGATAAAAAGTACATTCACTCTGAAATGCAAGCCAAGATATTGGTTGGATTCATGATATGGATACTCATGACTTGTGTTGTACCATAACAACATCAATCATTTTCATTTGCTCACTAAAAAGATGGCGTTCCTCCAACGAAAGTTTACTAAAAATATGTAGGTTTTTTCTTACCAAGTGGCATTTGAGATAGACAGAGATACGCGAGAAGCCAAGAGAAATGGATTAGAATATATGTACATCTTGCATCAGAGTACCTTAACTGAGACGGAATGCGCCTGAGAGGAATTTGTATTTAAACCCTTGATTTTGTTCGACGATTCATTGATATTTCAGTAAAACTAGTGGATTTATCCAATATTGAAGCGATTGTCCGATAAGACACTGGAAATTTAATCCAGCGCTCGCTTAAAAAGGGTATAAGATGAAAAAAGATAGGGAAACAAAATTCATTTTAGTAATAGTGAAAGGTTTGTCTTAAGAGGAAATACTAGCCGCTAAAACGTACAATTTTGACATGTATAAAGTAAACATGATGTCGAGGCTCTGGGGAATCAAAATAAGGACTTGTATGAGGAGCTCGATTGACGATTGAGGTGACCTCTTTTGCAAAGACTGAATTTAAATATATTCGAAATCGGTTTAGGGCAGGCCTAGGGTCTCACTTAGTGTTCATTAACAAAAGCCGGGTGTCCACTTACTTGGGGGTTCGCTTAGAAAAGGTTTCACCTTTAATTTAGATTGATGTTTGATTGCCGAGTACGAGTACAGGTCAGCTTGGAGTACTTGTGGTACGAGAACGAATTTTCTATCCTGTGCATGAGCAATTAAAGAGAATTCAACGTGTGTCGGACCCTATAACAGATTGAAGTAGAGATATAACGACGGATACTAGATTTCATTCTTAGCACCGGATATCGGATTTTCCCAATCTGGTATCTCCGTCCAAAAAGAGCTTTTAAAATTTATTTGAACAATATTTCACTACATTAGTCCCAAGAGCTCATCTAGGGGGACGTATGTAAATCATTGATACAACAACATTACGAGTTATTACGTAAAAAAATTACATTAGATTTGACAAGAAATGACACTAAAACAACACAAGAGACACACGAGTTGGCCAAGACATAAAAAATAAATAAATCATATACTGAAAATCCTTCCAATCTTTCTGATTTCACTATAATCTGACGGCTGGAAAGATCGCTGCATTATCTTCAAACTTGATTGAAATGGCACCGTGAAGCAAGATTTCTAAGTTTTTGGCACGATTTGAAATATAAAGCAATATAAAGCGTTGAGCAGCGAAACAGGGGTAAATAAATAAGTAAGAGAAAACGCGCTCAGCAAGTACAAGGGGTGGGGGAGTGCCAGAAATTTATAAAAAACAAATACCAATTTAAGGCACAATGTTCTAGCCTGAGTCTTGCACGTAATATGGATAAACACCTGCCATCCAAATCACAGAGCCTTTTAGCAGATTGCACATAGAATATCTCACGTAAAAGCGTACTGTTAAAGGATTCAGACTATCACGGACTGATAATGGTAGACAATTCTACAGCTTCACAGCCGATGAAAAAAAAAAGAGGATTTCAATTTTTCTGTCACGGCAAAAAAAAAAAAAAAGTTTAAAACCCTTCTATCACGTCTAATGCATACGATAAGTAATGGACAAATTGATGACAAACTGAATCAGTATCTAGGTGCAATATCATTAAACATTTTAAATAAAAGACCCTTTTTACGTACTTTCCTTCGATCACTAAGCCGGCCAGCACAGTTTGGTCCTTTCATAGCTCTAGAAATCGTCATTATCAAGAGCTTCTTCAATTACTACAAAAATTGAAAATAGCATCTCTCAACACATTTCAACCAACGCTATGATTTCAGTCGGTTTTTCCACAAAGCATAAAGGCTTGCGTGTACCAATTTTTGCTTTCCTGAACAACTGCTTCAGCCAGATGATCCTATCATCTTAGTTTCAAGGAGAGCTAATCCCCAAGTCCGGCTGTGAAACCCACCAATTGATTTTCTTAAGCTTCGTCTGGAATGAATCGTCTTCCCAGTGAGTGTTTCTTCAAGAAATACTACGGCACTTGGAGGCAGTGTAGTTCTCTTATTGCATGTTACACTCTGCGAAACTCATACACATGTTCCCAACGATATACACAACATCATATCGCCTCGCTTATTTTTTTCGTGTCTTTGATTATTATTTCCCATGGCGCTGTCGGGATGAGACTGGTCCACTTGCTTTCCTTGAGCTGTCACTGGCAAAGGGCCAACTTGAATTTCCTTTTTCTTTATACGTTTTATAACGGTTAGAAGAAGACCCGCTATTAGCGTCACAGCCACGCCACCAAGGAAACTTCCAATAGCCACACCAACGGAGACACCAGAATTACCGGGACTCCCGGAGCCATTGCAAATGCCCCCATTGCAATCTTATGAAAATAAAAATAGTTTGCAGGGTGAAATTAAACAACTGTTCGAAATGAGATAAGTATGGTGAGCGAACTACTTGCATGAACTTGCATTTGGCTTTTTGTATGGTTTGGATAGTACGTGGGAAATACCGTTAACTGCCCATTAAGCAGTTATATTCCACTTAAAGCATAACTAATCACAAATTGGAAAGTCGTGTTTCATACAAAACATAAAAGTAATGTTTCGTCAACTTGAAAAGACTCACCTTGACCTGATGCTGATGGGTTTGATGATGATATAGAGGAGGATGCCAATATTGAGGCTGACATCGGCATTGCTGGTATTGGTTGTCCTGGTATTGATGACAATGTTGCCGTCAATGTTGATAGTGATGCTGACGTGAGCCCTGGGATCGATGTTACTTGAGGGTGGGATTGTAATTGTGACGATACTGGAGACGATGCTGCCCTTCCTGGTTCCAATGATGATGGCAAAAGTGGACCAGACAATGATGTCTTGACTGACGAGGATGTTGACGGGACTGTTGGAGTAGATGACACTCGTGAACTAGAAAATACTCTTGATGGCGCTTTTGAGTGTGATAGTGAAAATACTGACGATGGTGTGGACGGCTTCCAAACCACCTCTGATGGTATTGTACCTAACGGTCTCTTGGTTGAGGAAGCTGTTGACACAAGAGCTGAAATCGATGATACTCCTGGAGTTGACAACAACCTTGTCGTCGAGCCTAATTTTGACGAAGACAACACTCTAATTGATGCAGTTGACTTGGGTGTTGATTGGGATCGCTGTTTTGAAGGAAACATTTCATCTGGCGATGACCTTGTTGTTGACAATGATGCCGAGGCAAATGCTGAATCTGCTGTTAATTGTGAACTTGCCAAAAATGTTGTAAAGGGTGTTGACAGTGATGCTGCTGGTGTTAATTGTGAAGCAGCCAATAATGTTGTCGGGTGTGTTGACAGTGATGTTGCTGGTGTTAATTGTGAAGCAGTTAATAAGGTTATCGGGGATGTTGACAGTGATGCTGCTGGTGTTAATTGTGAAGCTGGCAATAATCTCGTCGAGGGCTCTGAGAGCGATCCTGCTTCTGACAATAATACCGTTGTCAATAGTGATATTGCATCCGACTCAGCTGTTGATGATAACACCGTTGACATTGTTGCCGATGCTTTTGAACTTACCACCATGGACATGTATGAAGATGTCGATAGTGATATTGCATCCGACTCAGGTGTTGGTGATAACACCGTTGACATTGTTTCTGATGCTTTTGAACTTACCACCATGGACATGTATGAAGATGGTGTGGGGGATGAAGATATCAATAGTGATATTGTATCCGACTCAGCTGTTGATGATAACACCGTTGACATTGTTGCCGATGCTTTTGAACTTACCACCATGGACATGTATGAAGATGTCGATAGTGATATTGTATCCGACTCAGCTGATGATAACACCGTTGACATTGTTGCCGATGCTTTTGAACTTACCACCATGGACATGTATGAAGATGTCGATGGTGATATTGCATCCGACTCAGCTGTTGATGATGACCCCATTGACATTGTTACTGATGCTTGAAGATGGTGCGGGGCATGAAGATGTCGATAGTGATATTGTATCCGCCTCAGCTGTTGATGATAACACCGTTGACATTGTTACTGATGCTTTTGAACTTACGACCATGGACATGTATGAAGATGGTGCGGGGGATGAAGATGTCGATAGTGATATTGTATCCGACTCAGCTGTTGATAACACCGTTGACATTGTTGCCGATGCTTTTGAACTTACCACCATGGACATGTATGAAGATGGCGATGGTGATATTGCATCCGACTCAGCTGTTGATGATAACCCCGTTGACATTGTTACTGATGCTTTTGAACTTACCACCATGGACATGTATGAAGATGGTGCAGGGGATGAAGATGTCGATAGTGATATTGTATCCGCCTCAGCTGTTGATGATAACACCGTTGACATTGTTGCCGATGCTTTTGAACTTACCACCATGGACATGTATGAAGATGGTGTGGGGGATGAAGATATCAATAGTGATATTGCATCTGACTCAGAGGTTGATGACAACCCTGCTGACATTGTTACTGATGCTTTTGAACTTACGACCATGGACATGTATGAAGATGGTGCGGGGGATGAAGATGTCGATAGTGATATTGTATCCGACTCAGCTGTTGATAACACCGTTGACATTGTTGCCGATGCTTTTGAACTTACCACCATGGACATGTATGAAGATGTCGATGGTGATATTGCATCCGACTCAGCTGTTGATGATGACCCCGTTGACATTGTTACTGATGCTTTTGAACTTACGACCATGGACATGTATGAAGATGGTGCGGGGGATGAAGATGTCGATAGTGATATTGTATCCGACTCAGCTGTTGATGATAACACCGTTGACATTGTTACTGATGCTTTTGAACTTACGACCATGGACATGTATGAAGATGGTGCAGGGGATGAAGATGTCGATAGTGATATTGTATCCGACTCAGCTGTTGATAACACCGTTGACATTGTTGCCAATGCTTTTGAACTTACCACCATGGACATGTATGAAGATGTCGATGGTGATATTGCATCCGACTCAGCTGTTGATGATAACCCCGTTGACATTGTTACTGATGCTTTTGAACTTACCACCATGGACATGTATGAAGATGGTGCAGGGGATGAAGATGTCGATAGTGATATTGTATCCGACTCAGCTGTTGATGATAACACCGTTGACATTGTTGCCGATGCTTTTGAACTTACCACCATGGACATGTATGAAGATGGTGTGGGGGATGAAGATATCAATAGTGATATTGCATCTGACTCAGAGGTTGATGACAACCCTGCTGACATTGCTGCTGATGGTGGTGTTTCTGGTGACATTGACGCTTTTGTCAGTGCTGATTGTGATGATGATTTTGGCAATGATGCCGAGTGCAAGGCAGACGTGGGTTGAGATGATGACAATAATGCTGGTTGCAATGCTGACTCAGATAGTGCTATGGAAATTGATGTTGATATAGTTCTAGATGCAAAGGTTGATGATGCTGATGACGTTGACGAGGCTGACTCTGATTCTGAAATTGAAGACGATGGTGATGCCGACCCATGTGGTGTTAAAGACACGGCCAGTGATATTGATGCTGATGAAGATCTCGATGATGACTCGGATGCTGGTGGCGATGTTGTCTGAGACAATGATATTGACACGGATGCCGATATATATTTCGAATTAGTTGTAATCATTGACACTAAAGCTGATGTTAATATTGTTAGCGATGGTGATGCTGTCATTGATGAGGAAGGCGACATCAATTCTGACATTGAAGCTGTTAGTAGTGCCGACTCAAATGAAGACGAAAACACCGATGCCAGTACAGATGCTGATGATACTTGTGATTCAGATTGTGATGTCGACACTGATGCTGATGACGTTCGTGCTACTGGTGATGAGGGTGTCACTAATTCTGACTTTGAAGCTCTGGGTGGTGCTGATTCAAATGGAGATGATGACACTGATATCGACATTGATGTTGATGACCATTCTGATTGAGATGTTGGTGATAACACAGAGGCTGATGATGATGCTGAGTGTGATGGTGAATGTGACACTGATGTTAACATTGTTGCCAATGGTGTCACCCATGACCGTGATTCAGTTTGTGATGATGAAGATGATGATGACGACCACGATGCTGCCAGCGAAGCCGATTCAGAGAGATTTAATACTGATGCAGACATTAGGGTTGATGATGGTTCCGACTGAAAAGGTAACGATGATACTTCTGTGAGTGATGCTGACATTGTCGCTGATAAGGATTCTAACGCTGAGGATGTGGACAGTGAGGCTGTTGCTGACTTCGATGATGTTGATGACGTTGTTACTGAGGTGGGAGTTGCCAGTGTTGATACTGGCATTAAAGTTGACGATAACATCAACACCAATGATGAGAGATATGACGATGTTAGCGACGACCACGAAGACGAAGGTGATGATGACGGCCATGACGATGATGATGGGCTTCTTAATAAAGACAACGATGATTGGGATAAAGACCCTGGTGTCGTCGCGAATTCTGACGATGAACTCGAGATTGCCTCTGTTTGTGTAACTGACCATGATGTGGATTCTTGAGTGAATCCTAATTTTGATGAAGTCTCTGAATTAAATGTCGATGCTGATGGAGACAAACCGTTAGTCCGCCATATTGAGCTTAATGCAGGGAGGGTTGACAAAAGAAACATTGCTGAAAATATACAAATATATACAATCGAGAGTCGTGCTACGTACTGAACAAACCTGCGTCGTTATATATTGAGAAATTGCTCAGTTGCACGAAGTTAAAAAAAGAGGATGAAAATGCGATGTTTTGAAATTGCTGCAAACTCGGAAAGACCGATAAACATTTATTTTTATTAAATTGAAAGTAAAGAAAGGACTAGAGGAAACACTTCTGCAAAGGAGAATGCGAGTTCGAAGCATTTTCAAAAAACAAAGAATTACGGCACGAGCAAATGAATGAGAAAAAAAATACAAGACGACATGGGGAAATTCACGCACACCGATAGTAGACTTGGAATCTGAAAATAGCTATGAAATAAGAGGCTCATTTTATGAAAATAATAAAAAAATGAAGTAATTCTAGATTAGCGAGGATTCCTGCCGGAACGATCTTAACGAAAAAGTAATTGCCGAGGCTAGGAATGCGTTTGAATAACTAGAACTACTTGCAGAATAAGACATCACGTCTCGAGTATCACATTCGACGCACGTATAAAAAGTGTAAAAATAAAATAACAATGTTTAAGAATCTTGAAATATATATATAGGTTCTTTTCGACTGATGAGGCTCGAAAAGCGAAATATATTTCAAGATTCTTAAACATTGTTATTTTATTTTTACGCTTTTTATGCGTGCGTCGAATGTGATACTCGAGACGTGATGTCTTATTCTGTAAGTAGTTCTGCCGGAAAAAATGGTTGCGGAAAAAAAAATTACTTCGAAGGTATTGTTGATCATGTACTTATCTCCCAATCAAATTCACTGGATCGTTTCCAAAATAAAAGCATTTGAAAGTTTTCAATTCCTTTTTATATCCATGGTTACAACAAAACAGATTTAAACTTTGCGAGCTTCCTTAAAGTTCGTTTTTATCACAATTAAGGAAGAAAATGACGAGGATATGCTGATTTACATAGAAATTGTTGTTATTTGCTTAAGAGAGGGGGAATTTGAAACTACTTCGTCTTTCTGAATTTTCAAAAATTATTTCAGAAACTTAACTAAATAAGCGTGCAAGATCTGGTTCATACAGTCAACGGAATCTACTTTGCCCTCAGAAATGTTCATAGGAAGGCTTTCTTGAACAAGGTAATACAGCACTAAAACTTTTCTCAATTTCGGATTTTCTATTTGGAACACAAAACCAGGAAGAAAGATTTCCGCGTTGCACGAATACATCATGTACTGAAGGGCCGAAAATGTCTTCAGATTTGTTTCACATCAACAGGACAAAACCGATCAAAGTAGACGTGATAATTATATCAGAAATGTTTCGGAAATTGCTTCTTGCGGTATTTTTAGGACGCTTTAAAGCTGCGGTATATACGGTATAAATTTCTTTAAGGCAAAAGGTGTCACTAAAACAAATATTTAGCTTATGTTTTCCTAGGCATCCCACTGCCCTGTCTGGGCAAAAAACGACGCTGTTTGCTCGCAGATTTGTAGGAAATGTTAACCTTTCCAATTTCTCCAGAGCGGAAGGAAATTCGAATTAACTTTACTGGAAAAGAAAAAGAAAAACAAAGGTGCAACAAAAAGAAGTGCAGAGAAACGAAGCTCAATTAAAATTTCTTTTTTTCATGCTTGTTGTTTCTTCCAAAAAAAACCGTCGCATAAAAACTCTAGGCCCGGAAACGTACCTGTCATTGCACTTTCAAATGACAATTCAAACCAAGTCTTTTGCAAGCCCAGCATCATAGATGACTTACTTTCCAAAGTTACTTGTGAGGAAAGTTCGTCCACTGTGTCAAATGTGGATTTGTCACGATTTTCTTAATGGAACTTGGCACCTAGTCAACTGTCAGCCATTAATTAATTTGCCAATCTCTTATCACTGGCTTATAAGTGTCTCGTTTTGTTTTCATCAGTGGTCACTGACTAATGTAAGATTTCCTCTTTACAAACTACCTGCTGTAGAACAATGCTGTTGATATTGCAAGCGAGCAGCATGATAGTTCACAAACTGTTGTCAGTGTAACAAAAAGCGTATTCTTTTGGGGTTTTATATTTAATATTTAGAGAATGAGAACTATACGGAATATTCGGGTTCACTTGTTCTTTTACCATCCGTTCGGTTTATTTTTGGAAGAAAAATCATTGGGGTTTCTCTTTGTTCTCCTCGTAATGGCAAAAGGAATGTACTCCACAAAAGAAAGTTAGGTACAACAGAATACGGTTGTTTCATGAGAATTTACGAGCCGGAAAACTGTTCATCGATCATCAAATAGGTCCAGTGGAGACCAGTGGAACTAACCAAGAAAAAATGGAACGACATTTTTCATCAAAAGTCAAATTTCCAACCGGACCGAAGCGTTCCATTTACGTTTCGACCGAAAATTCGGTTACATCACAGTGAAGTGGGACTGGAAACGAGAATTTTTGTAAATGGAACGGCACGTTTCGGTCGAACCGGACCGGCCGGTCAAAGAGGACCACCTCTGGAATATTACGGTCGGACCAAACCGAAACGGACCTTTCCATTTGACTTCAGCCCGAAAATTCCGGAAATTTTGGCTTAATGGAAAGCACCCTCTATCTCCACTAATTCCCTGAGTAAATTTCCTGTGTAACTACATTTTTAGGAACAGTTTTTTTTCCGGCAAAAAGTATCATATTTCCCTTCACTCTGAGATAGCTTTGTTTTGATTGGCTTTTACACCAGTTGGCGTGCTATGGATGAATCTCCCAAGGGAGGCGTTATATAAATAAATCTACTCGGGAAAGGGGAGACATGTATGGGAGAAAGAAGTTCCCCTTGATGAGCTCCTGGTCTGAAAGGAGGACAACAAATTCGGGGCTTGTCTCTCGGTCATTTTGAATTTTCGATCACGGATTTTGGGTGAATGATAAGCAATCCACGCGTTCTTGTGGTTTTGGTCATTCCGGCGCGACAATCACACACAAAATATTTCCGAGGGTCAAGTAGTTCTCGGATCACCGCTGCAGAAACCATTTCGTTTTTCGTTAAAAGAGTTCCTTTGAAAAATTTAAACTTTGTACTGATTCCGTTAATTATAAACCGGAAATGAAAAGAACGCTTGGAAGCGAATGAAAAAGCTAAAGTCGTTTTGCTTTCAGTTAAGACGCAGCTATTTTTAACCTTTGCCTTTTTCATGTGAATGAAAACAAATTTTCACACTTCAACCTTGAACTCAACTTCGAAATATACGACGGAGACACATGATTTGCTGAGACAAGAACGGAATATGCAAGAGGGCTCAACGACAACATCTTGCAAAAATCTCGTATGTAATGTTTAATGATCTTTCCACGCATGTGGAGTACTCTGTGTGTAATAATTAACTACCGTGGAAAAAAAAGAGCCGTTCCTCAGCACCAGCGAGCAGAGTGGTATCGATTTTGTTGCCAGCAAGCTCTATGACATAGTTTCACGTCTCCCAGCCAGGATTTTTTTTTTTTTATACAGTCTGAGTTTTCACGGCTTGTAAGAATCATAGTTTCCCAGCAAGCAAACCTTGTTTAGAATAAAAAGTTCCCAGTAAAATCGCTTTCTTTAAACTTCCAGCCAGCACGTTTTCTGTGTAGTTTTTGCACAAGTTAAATTTAAAGCCACATGGAACTAAAGAGATTCGTTTCGTTTGATTCGTCTTTCAGTAAGACTTCAGGAGTTCGTTGGCCACGGAGAATCACCCCTTGCGTTTTCGCTGGCTTACAATTTATTTTCGAGCTATGAAATCTTGAATAAATTCCAAAGAACCTTTGTCTCCACTAAATCATCAAAAATAGAACGACGATAGCGATTTAGGTTTATGAACGCTGTACTGCATTCCAGGGATGAGGACTTCGGTTTCCCCTTCTACTGCCCAGTGTTAGAGCAGTTGGTTAGATCGTCGCACCGGTATCGCGAGGTCACGGCTTCTCTACACAATTGCTAAAATTGCGTTCATAACTGCGAGGATCATAGCTTCAGTTGATTTTTTTGTACGTTGTTAAGTAAGAAATTCCGGGCAGTATTAATGATAGAGTTAAGACTATCCTTTTTGTGCTATCAACTTTTTTTGGAAATTTCAATCTCTTTTGGGTGGATTGGAAAAATACGTCTCGATGTTCTTTGTGGTTTTTTAGTTGACTTAACAAGTTTCAATGTTTTGGAACTTCTTAAGAAATCGCAAACACTTCTCCACTAATTAAGCCACTGAGCACGTTTTGATGTTTTGAAACTCCTTACGAAATCGCAAACACTTCTCCACAAGCTCAATTAAAAAGCTTCGATGTTTTGAAACCTCTTAAGAAATCACAAACACTTCTCCACTAATTAAGCCATTGAGCAAATTTTGATGTTTTGAAACCCCATACCAGATCGCAAACACTTCTCCACAAGCTCAATTAAAAAGCTTCGATGTTTTGAAACCTCTCAAGAAATCGCAAACACTTCTCCACAAGCTCACTTAAAAAGCTCCGATGTTTTGAAACCTCTCAAGAAATCGCAAACACTTCATTCTCGACTAATTAAGCAACTGAGCACGTTTTGATGTCTTGAGACCCCATACGAGATCGCAAACACTTCTCCACATGTCCCGCCACACCCGATCTGTCGTCGCGCCCAGCAAGCTTGCCTGTTGACATATTTCCCGCGAAATACTGCGAAACTTGACCGCACTCGCTGAAAAAACACGCTTTTCCTTTTCCTGAATAAAAGCTATGCTATCAAGCAATGCTTTGAGATAGCCCCTGCCAGCAAGGGATTGCCAGCACATAAATTTTCCAGCCTGCAACGAAATGCCTTGGGAGCGGATATTTTGCATATTGGCTCTATTGAGCCCTCCTGAATATGTGCAGTAACATCCAGCTCAGCTAAGAGTTATACGACTACCGAAACTGTCGTCTGGAACTTTTGCTTCCCGTTTTCCTGCAATGAAAATCGACTTAACTTCAATTTAAAATATTTTTTTATAAGAGTTTGTATGCCTTCGATTCTGGAGTTTGAAAAGGCCGAATTTCCAAATGTTTAGGCTAACTAGACGCCTTTAAGTTTAGTTGTATCTGTCAGTGATGACTACGGCTGTTTGAGCTTTGGTGTCGTTTTAACAGAATGCAAATTAGGTTTTGACAATTTAATTAACCTTAAGATGCAACCCAACCTGAACAAATTAGGTTTTGACACTTCAATTAACCTTCAGCTGCAACCCAACCTGAACAATATTCCGAACACAAATTAGGTTTTGACACTTCAATTAACCTTCAGCTGCAACCCAACCTGAACAATATTCCCAACACGTCCTTTTACTGTCAAATACAAACACGGCGAAAACCGAAAGCGCTTCGAAGATCAAGTTTGCAATATTTCTTTCTTTTTTTTGCTAGTCGCTCTGGTTAAGAAAGATTTGGATGGAATATATTCTTGCCTGGAAAGACTGGAAAGCTCATTTTCAGACCTTTAAAATTGTGTCTTTCTTAAGTAGGATTTATAGCCATTTCTCAGGGAAATTTGTCGGCGAATGAAAAAGAGTGTTCCCTTGTGGAGCAACCAGTTGTGGCCAATAACCTAACCAGCAACGTGAACAAATTAACAGCAAAAGAAATTCTCTGCGATCACTCAATAGAGTTGAAACCCCAGCCGACAGGGCTTAGCTTTACAAACGCGTGGCCTCTTATCATATGCGACTACGAATTATAACGTGGTCTACCACATGTATCCCACGTAAAAATGCATTATAATGTATGAAACAACTATGGTTGGAATTCCATCCAGTTACGCTAAATGGAACATACTTGGTAAAAAAGTGGCAGAAAAGAGGTAAGAGGTAAGAATATTTGACAAAATTTCTTCCCCTGCCCGAGCGCCAAAACGTTTTCACAATTGAAACTCAGTGAGTGATTGGTTGTCTAAAGTCCTTGGAGGCCCTAGCAGGGTTTGGGCAGCCTGTCAAAACATTAGAGATATAAGAGGTGTCAGGAGCTTCCATATGTATTGTACCCTCGAGTTAACCCTGTCCCGTATCTTTCCTTTCTTTGGAACTACTATATTTTGACGCACGTGACTGAGAACATACGTCATAGGTCTCTTATGATTGGTTATTGTGAAAACACCCACCAAAGCCCCCCTGGGAGGTGCTTCCAAAAATAAAAAGATATGGGAAAGGTTTGACTCAGAGGGTTAATAGATAGTTTTCACGTGACGTCATCGCCGCCATGTTGGTGGACGAAAACAAAAGATCTCTCATTAGCGTCTTTTGTCCGTCCACCAGAAGTCGTACGTTTCTCTATTGTTATTGGTGTCTCTAGAAATTGGTTGAAAACGTCCTATAGCGAGCTTTAGCAACAGCGACGGGAACGGCAACAAGAACGTCACCTCAAAACATAAATTTGCGTTATTGTAATCACTTCGCGACTATTCCAAGCTCTTAAACATGACAATCATTCTCTCAAAACATTCCCTCAAGAATGAAACCGATATGAGTCACGCTTAGTTTAGGGGAAATTATGAAAATTTATCTCCAAGTGCTGACGTCCTCAATAAAACCTCAAATTTGGCTATTTCACGTTGTTTTTTTGCTGACGACGGCAAAGAAATGGACAATTATGAAAAACGCACGTGCAGAGCATGCAAAGCTATTGTTTTTTCGCACTAAATATGCAAATTTGTGACGTTCTCGTTGCCGTCGCCGTTGCTAAATCTCCCTAATATGGAAGAGGAGACTCCGGTTAGTGGGCTCTTGGAGATGTTGACGCGATCTGGTAAACGAATGGTTCAATTTCACTTCAAATACCGGCATGCACTAAGTTATTCTACAGCTATGATAAAACGTGTAATTTTCTTTTAACCCGTACAACAAGTATATTTTTTAATTATAAAGGAGAGTGGGTAGATAGGGAGAGGATTTGACCCAATATAGCCTTGGCTATAATGAAATAAATCATCGCGCAAAATGGCTATTGTTCTCTGGACATTTACTTGCAGTGAAGTCAAAATCGTAGATTAGTAAAATTAGCGGCCAAGCGTGACTAGAGTTGTTCTCATTGGTTAAAGACCACGCGCGCTTTCTCCCAATAGGAGACTTGGACTTGGGTTGGCATTGTAATTTTTTTGTCTTGATCGACAGGCTATTGTCATGCAAGGACACCGTGAAATAATGGCAAGACCGCCATTTTCAAAATGGCCAGCAAACTCAAATTTTCATCCGGAAAGGGACGGTAGTTTTTCTTCATTAAATTAGTTGTAAAATGAAATTCTAGAAGGATTAATCATGTATTAAAGATGAAACAACAACAACAATAATGATATTAAATGTAAACAGAAATGTAGACTCGGAAAAATCCGAGTCCCAGATGGGATTAATCATGTAGCTTTCATTATTCGCTGGGTCATTTCATTTACCAGTTCCTCAGAAGGTATGAAAACTGCCTGTATACTAATTTGTAGCCTTTCTCATACGGGACGATGTCTCATTTTGAGAAATTTCAAAGTAAAATGGACACATCTTAAAGTTGTTAAAATCAAAAACGGAGATCGGAATTCAATAGACGAATCCTTCATCTTCAAAAGCTCGTTGGGTCTTATCATATTTTGTACCAGTGAAGGACAGTAAAAAGCAAATGTCTTAGGCCTGCTTGAAATGGGTGCATTTTCTTTGTAACTGAAGTCAATTAAAGGTCTCCTAAATTTGAATAACGCGCGTGCGAGCTTTACGAATAATTAAAAATGTCCGGTCATTTTTCATTCGCAGAAAGACGACAGAACGTGGTCGTACTTAGATTTTCCCGATGCAAATCTCGAATTCAGTTGGGAAAAGCATCGTTGATGAGGTGGTATTCGTGACGTCTTCGTTATGGAATGTCATCGGAAATTTCCGGAGATCTCCGGGTATGATTGTTCGTAGAATAATATTCACGCTCATGCAGAACTCAAGAAAACTGTATGGAGACATTCTGGGCCGCTTTGACATAATCTAGCATACATGCTTTAATAATGCAAATAAAAAACCTGTTTTAAACATGGATTTTAACTTCAAAAGAGTATATACCAGATTAAAGGACTCAATACTACCTACACTATGACATATACCGGTATTACAGTTTTTACATACAGCAATGTTTAAATTAATTGTTTTGTTTTCCTAAACTGATTTGAACAATTACTTATTAACTCATGATTGCTATTTTAATTTAGCACGTACGATCAATGTTCCCAAGTTTTATGCACCATTCACACGAAACCTTAACCATGTTTTAAACATGTTTGGTTAAACACGGTTTCAAGGTGTTTTCTTTTTAAATCAGGTATACTAATTTTCGTCGACTACAAATTTAGGCGCGGTGTCCACCAGCGAATGGTTCGGGTTCGGGTCCTAAGACACTTTACTCTCACGGTGCCTCTCTCCACCCAGGTGTATAAATGGGTACCGGCGAAATGCTGGGGGTAACCCTGCGATGGACTCGCATCCCATCCAGAGGGGAGTTAAAAATACTCCTAGTCACTTGATGCTACGGAAACCGGGGATAAGCACCGGAGTGTTGGGACATTGGCTCGGAAGGCGCTTACAACAAATTTAGCACAGGTCAAAGCATGTACGGAAACTCACCTGAATCTCTTGTAAAAGCCAGTCCTTTATTTTTCTGTGAATTATTTTAATTTTGTTAACCTCAGTTTAATAAACGTGTCTTGCTAGTGTGAATGGGGTATAAGATCATGTTCCATGGTTTGTAGGCGGCCTTTGTTTCATCCTTTTATTCATTGTCTTTTTTGTCTTGACACACGCTCAGCATAGCGGTCAGTATATAGAAAATCACCTTAGTCAATGATTTCGAGTGCAATTTCGGATAAATCAGCAGCACGAGTAAATTTCTTAAAGACTAAACAAATTGTACGAGCCCGCAGGGCTATTGCAAATTACTTGCACGAGATATATCATGCGATTGTTTGTTATTAGTATGTACAAAAACAATGGATATCGATGAACTCGCGCGGGCTACTCAAACACCGGATATCCTTTGCTATTCACCTCCACGCAACTCGCGCGGAATTTGCGCCCGAAAATGTTGTAATCTTTGCAGGAATAAATAAGTTACAATCATCTTTTGTGCTATGTTATCTCACTGTTTTAGTATAAACTAAAACACCCGGCTCGGTAAATATCGACCACTAGCCACCTTCACTTCGGTGAATAATTGGTTTTCATTGGTTCGCCGGGCACAGGATATCACTTCATATACCTGCTGTACCTAATATGGTAAAGGAACGCGTTAGCAATAAAGCGAGCTGAAAACATTTTTGCAGCTCTGAGAAAAAATTGCCGGCAAAAGCCGTTTTGGACCGGAATTGTCCGAGGCAGTAGAAGAGTTGTTGATCCTGGAGTGTTTAATAAAACAATTATTCTACTCGGGCGTGCTGGATGTAAAATAATTATAGCCAACACGGCGCTACGCACCTCGTTGGTAATTAATCACTTCGTATCCAGCGAGCCGTCGTAGAATAATTGTTAAGTAACCCCTCTTATCGTGTTTATTTCATGTCATGGCTTACTAGGCCCGCCTACATGGACGTTATTGGTTGAAAACTAGCAACACTGATTGACATGGTAGCACTTGCAGAAACTTACAGTCCAAGAAAAAATCCTTCGACTTCTGAATTAAAACGTCGTTACGTCCTCCTAGCCTGTCCGCCATTTTGTTTTCTTGCACTTTCCTGTTAATCAATTTAATTTCAACTTTCTGTACTGTTTTGGATTAACTGACGTGTTCTCAGCCAATGAGTATCTTCCCTTCAAGTGTGGTGACACTGCTTTCGTTGATATCTTTCTTTCTCTCCGGTTACTGTAGTTTCTTTGACTTTAAAAGCGCGATTTCGGGCTCGAATAAGATGTGATACATGGTAAAACACTGCAGAAGAGGTAACCCACTGTAGAAAAGAGTGCAAAAATAAGCATTCTGGTTGGTCAATGAGCAAAGAAACACAAAGGTAGCCAATACGCGAGCAATTGGCGGCAGCGCAGAATTCGGATACGTGATTCGTGATACGCATGCGTTGCTTCCGCATAATTATGATACAGCTTTCTCGAAAAAACTTCGTGTATACCAAGTTATTTATTAGTAATCACGACTTTTATTCATGTAATTTGAAATACGCACTTGCAAATGTTCTCAAAGACAACAGATTGCTCTTGTTCCGCTGAATCGTGCAATTTTGTTGGTTTTTTATTAATTCGTGCTCATTCATTCCAAAGTGCAAATCATTCATGTTCGATTGTGTCGTGTCAAATAGGGAAGATATCGTTGTCGTCACCTATGGTCATTAATGTGCCAACCAAACCCTCATTGGCTTTCGAAACAGAGGGTCTTTTGTTCCGGTGGTTGGCACATTTGAATAACAAAAGCAATGTTTGTAAACAAATATCTTCCCTATAGGGTTAAAATAGACGCTTTACATAATTATCTTTCTTTCAGAATAAAATATTAATGAAAATCTTTGCGCTATTTATGACCACTAAAATAAACTGTTGGTTTTCACTCAC